>JASAND010020332.1:0-31191 GCA_030248195.1 Trissonchulus latispiculum
TGTAGGGGCGCTATCGCGCCCCTACATAATTCGTGTGTATTATGCATGCAAATACAGAATATACACATTGTATTTGCTTGCGATAATGCAATCCCTAGCAACAATGGAAGAGTATATTATCACATTGTTTTGTTTTCATTATGATTTTTTCAGTTAAGTCACGCAATTACATATTTTTCTTATATATACACATTGCTTTTAATCAAACATTTGCATATAATGAAGCAAATGCATAGCAAAAGTTTTGAATTTATTTTTACCATACATCACGAATAGTGATGGGCACCGGATATTTTTTCATATCCCGATATCCGCCTATTTTGCGTTAACGGATATCCGGATATCCGGTTATCAACCTATTCCAAACTTAAGTTCAAGAAAATTTTTTCGATTTTGCAGTTAAACTTTCAATTTTTCTGTCAATTCTTCGGTATGCTGTGAATTTCTATTATGCAATCAAGCCAAAACCTTGGTTTCAAAAATATTTTCAGAGAATATTTTTGAAAAATATTTGAAAAATTTTGAAATTTTTGTTAAAATTTGCTAATTTTTCATTACTTTGTCTGAAATGTACACGGATATCCGGATATTTTTCTCAAATCGAATATTATCCGGATATCCAGTGCCCATCACTAATCACGAAGTTTTAAAACAATTTGAAACAATATTTAGAAACAATACATACGTAATTAAAAAGTATTCAAGAAATTTTGCTGACATAGCTACACCAAATAAAGAAAATGACGATAAATTTAAATTTTAAAATTCAAAACTTATTGTTTACTATGGGTGGATAAGACATACCAAAATTTTCCAGTTCTCCTTGATGTCCCCCTTGAAAAACGTTAAACTTAAATTTTTTAAACTTTAGGAATGTCTTAGGAATTAATAATATTGGATAATTTTAAACATTTTAATCGGTTCTTACAAAATATAATTCATATATTTCAAAATTATTTATTTTCGTAAGTATATACTAACCTTGAATTAATACAAAATGGCTACAAAAGGTTGCGTAACACACTCTAAAGTATAACACTCAACTCATAAACTACGCCTTAAATCTTTACACTTATTTAAGGGTAATTACACATAGACCTCTGTTATACTACATAAGAATTTACACTGTAAGTGCGCCGGGTTTTACCCACTTATTAAACTCTGTGTGCGCCGGACTGGGGCCGGGGCCGGGTTTTACCCAGGCCCTTGTTTCTAACGTTTACTAAAATAACGATACCTTAAATCTACCAAGCGTACAGTTTAACGCCAAAATTCAGGTTCATAAGTCTCTGTAACTGTATCTGTCTTCTTGAGTAAACTTGTCCTCATGGTCCAAATGCTGATTAAGACATTCCTGAACGCACGGGATGCAATCCTCTGTCATGGGTTGTCTTGCGGTGCAGCAGATCGCTTTGCAGTTCGGCCAATTGTCCATAATTTTTGGAATGAAAGAATTCTGAAATATTTATTCTACTATATATATGTCACGTACTATCAGCCTAATCGTTCAGGCTGCCTGGTTGTACGTACAAACAGCCTTAAAACAGATTGTACGTACAACCAAAACTGTCACAGCAGGAGGTCTTCATCTATTATATACTTAGACGTTACGCATATGACATTTATGCATATGTATACGCGCATGTATATGTTGGTACAATGGACTTCAAGTTAATTACCCTTATTGACAGTGAAAATATATATAAATGAGGAATTTTACGGAGGGGTATAAATCTCTTAACTACGTGCATAACTACGTACGTACTGCTTTAGCTTATAAACTTGAAATTTAACAATTTTGCTTGAATTGCGGAGAATTAAAAAATGAGAACTAAAACAGAAAATGCTATTATCCGTATAATTTAAGATCCAGTTTCAGAATCTCCCCAAATTGGATACTGTAAATAACTAAGAAGTTTTTATGCAAATGAGCCTTCTCAGTCTAATTTGCATATTCGCCTTTGCACTCTGGCTTTAAAAGTTCTCTCTTCTCTCCCTCCTCGCACGTTTTGAGTTTTCTCAGGACCAAGTATACCGTTGACTCCTCGCCTTTGTGGCTTTCCCTATTTCGTACATTTTTCCATTTCGTAAGTTCTTTGACTATACTTTCCCTTTGCTTAGTTTTTTGGTTTCTATGCTGCTTTCCAATTTTGCTGTATTAGCAATTTTTGTTTCTTTTGCGATGCTTCTTTACCTTCCTATTTTCGTTTTTCTTTTCTCCTTTGCTGTTTTCTTTCTTATTTTGTCTAGATGTCTGAGACTCCCGCTGACAGCGCTCCTGCCGCCAGCCTGCTTCTTTCCGAAGATCGAATTCGGGATTTAATCCGTGAAGAGACCGCCCGTTCCTGTGAGCCGTCCGAGCCACTTGCAGCGCGCCTCGATTCGAAAGGTCTCCAGCTTCAAGCCGATACCCTCACTAAACTTGATTGTTGTCTCTTGCGTATTCACGACGCGATCAGTTCTCCGTCCCGGGAGGTGGACGGTGATCAAATTAAATCCCTCATCTCTTCCGGCCGCCAAACGATCAAATACCGTTTGAAGCTCTTGCGCATTGCTGATCTCGGTGGTTGGGCAGCGGTGGCAAAGTATCAAGGGGCTGCCGACCTCGGTGATGACCCCTCCGATAGTAAGCGGATCCAAAAGGCCATCGACCAGGCTAAGGGTGATTTCCAGAAGAAGAACGTCCCTAGCCGGTTCCAGCCATACGGCTCCCTTGGGCCCCGGTTTGCTCGTTCGTTTCCGGACAGAACCGACGGGCCGAAACCTCTTATCCCCGGCATGTTCTCTCCCCGTGGCCCTGCCGTCGATTGGTCCCGAGGTGGCCAGCAGTGTTTCCACTGCTTCCGCATTGGTCATTGGGCTTCCGAACGTCCAAATTGTTAAATTTTTGAATTCATCAGATTACAGTAAGCACCCGTACAAGACTTTAAAGTTATTAGTCAAGAAACTCAAAAGTTATGGTTAGCGACGTGCAAGCGCAAAAGATTTCCAATAGTTTTAAAAAATTGAAAATCTCAAAAGCTTAGTTTTTAATACAAAACTGTTCAGAAATATCTCCTCCTGCTGTTTGTTCTATTATTGTGCACGTGCGGTTACTTTAATGCAAGGTTATTTCTTCATTTTATTCTCAAAATAACATCAGTTTTTATTCAAAGAAACGCATAGTAACAGACAACACAATAAGGGAAGAACTGAGAGGGAAGAATTGAGATTTTCTCAGGATTCTCGCTGAAGACTTTTGGTAACGGAAAGCAGCTGTTGTTGGGAAAAGGCAACGTAATGCTTTCGTAGAGTAGATGGAGATTTCCACCGACCATGTTGTTGAAGGAGAGCCTCAGAAATTCCCGCTGCGGCCGCAGAAGTGGCGGCGCCTGATCTACAAGAATGAAAAGAAAAATTCGCAGGTAGACCCAAGTGGGGAAGCATCAAAACAAACTCCTGTCGGGCTCTAGTATAAGAGAGGGGCGGAAGTACACTGTGTTCCTCGGAGGGACGGAAATAGAGGCATTTGAGTTGTGCCGCCGAGCGATTGTCGGAGTGAAAGGTATAAATGCAAAATGGAGTTGATGGAGATAGGGGACTGTTCATAAGGTAAAGCAATGTGAACAGAGTGGCCTACGCCGTGTTGGTCAGTTTTACTACGCCTACCTTTGATAGTTAAGGCAATGGAGGACAAGTCTAGCTCAGTGGGGAAAAGCTGAAGGGCTTCAGAGATGCAGAGGGCACCAAAGTACAGGAAATACAACCAGCAGGCGAGTCGCATTGACGAAAAAGAGGACAAATCTACAAGGTGGCGTAAAATAGTACTAAGGTGAGATCGGTGTAAAGGAGTAGAGCTTTTGGTAGGTCTAGCGCATTGGCGTAGAGCGGCATGATAGGCTAGTTTAGTTTGAGGGGTGGCAGTCGGAGAGCCGAGAACGGAGAGGTGATGAGCCCATGCTGTAGCCCCCCAAGCAGTTTTCAGGACTGACTGAGATATCTGGAGGGAGGCAAGATGATGAAGGTAACGGGCAAGAGTTGAGGCAGAGGCGGGAAGCCAAGACAGCTGAACGGCGGAAGCCCAGGTAGAAAAACGCCGAAGGGCAGAAAGGTAGGAAGAGCGGGAGGACGGGGCAATGGAGGCGAGTAAAAAGGTAGCAAGCGCGACAGAATCGGATGAGAGAGGTAAAGATCCCTCGATCATGGAGATGAGTTCTAAAAATTAAAGAAAACGTCGCTGTGAGGAAAGAAAGAAACAAGATTGAAAGCCACGAAGGCGAGGAGTCAACGGTATACTTGGTCCTGAGAAAACTCAAAACGTGCGAGGAGGGAGAGAAGAGAGAACTTTTAAAGCCAGAGTGCTAAGGCGAATATGCAAATTAGACTGAGAAGGCTCATTTGCATAAAAACTTCTTAGTTATTTCTTCATTTTATTCTTGAAATAACATCCGTCTTTATTCAAAGAAACGCATAGTAACAAACAACAATGCGAGTATAAAGAGCAATCAGGTGGAAAAACAAAACATTAGACGAAATGCAGTCAGCGGCGACTTCGGAGTGTTTCCGAGTGAGCCAACCGCAGAACCTGGAACAAGAGGTAAAAATTTAGGATTAAAAACTGCAGTATTAATAATGACAGGAGGGCTGCGGTTTCGAAGTTGCATTAAAAAAGGCCAAAAGGGAGCAGACGGCCAGAAAGGAATGATTAAGGTACCTTTGGCTTGACAGGCTTCAAGGTGGTGGAGAGTTCGTATAATTGAATGGAGGGGAGGGCAGAGCCAATTATTGTGGGTGTGCCAGTTCTGTGAGAAGGCGTCAACACCAGCGCTAGAGGGGTAGCAAATTTTGGAGTTAAAAAGAGGAACTTTGTGATTATCCGGGGAGGCGAAGCGATCAAAAGTGTGGGGGCCCCAATAAGAATTAAGCAAAGAAAACACCCAAGGAGCAATTTCAGAAGTGTCAGGGTCCGATTGTCGACTATAAAAATCTGCGATGGTATTGAGATCGCGAGGAAGCCACTCCAGCTCAAGGCGGATGGCACGGGAAAAACACTGATGGAAGATGCGCAGGGCGACTGCTTGAAGCGCATGCTGCCGTTGCGGATAATTTTGATGGCCGCTTGATTGTCGGAAAAAAATTTTATAATTTTGCTTGAAGCTAGGGGAGCAAAGGTAGTTATGCCATGCCATTGCTCGCAATTCGCGAAAAGTGGAAGAAGTAGAGCGTTCGTGTAGCTGCCAGGGGAGAACATCAAGATGAGAGGAATGATGGAGGGGATCATAAAGTAGGGCGGCAGCGCCAGTGTGACTAGCATCAGTGTAGAGGACAAGACTCGGCGTGGACTGGTCGAGAAGCGTTTGAGGGGGAGATTAAGAAGATACTGAGACCAGAAGCAAAGTTCAGCACGAGAGGAGTCAGTAAGGAGAAACTAGGAGTCCCAACTATTAGCTGAAGCAATTTGAAGGTGAAGACTGCCAGTCATGCGCCGGGTAATGGGACCGAAACAAATAGAAAGCGAAATAAGGTTATGGCTTAAAACAGCGAGTGCCCTAGCGGTAACAGTGGAGTGCTCAGCGGTAACGTGAACAAGATCTAAGCAGCTTTGCAGTTTAGAATCAGGGGGGTAGATAATAAAATGGTCAAGGTCTGTAAAGAAACCGAGAAATTTGAAAAATCGAGTTGGCGTCCAATTACATTTTTCATTCTCAACAAAACCGAGACTTTTAGGATCCTGGCGACAGGAGGAAGCGGTTTTCAGTGTAGAAGAGAAAGTAGAATCGGTAATAAACCATCATCAATGTAAATCAGAGTTTTAAACCTTTGCTTCCGCCAGTGGGTAATAACAGGGCGCAGAAGTTTCGTGAATAGAAAGGGTCCAAGGGACAGACCAAAGGGGAGAACTGTAAACTGAAAAAACTTTTTCTCACCATTTAAGGTCCAACTGAAACCTAGGAAAGGTTGAAACTCAGGTTTTACATCTAGATGATAATACCCTGATTTTATATCGAAAGAAGACATATAACCATTTTTGGTGCAGAAAGTCAGAGCAAGACGTAAATCATCTAGTTTAAATTTAGGGAACTGAACGAAAGCGTTAACGTATCGAAGATCAAGTATGAATCGCATTTTATTGCTAGAGAATCGGGCGGAAAGGGGACTCACTACAACTGGGGTCAAACGAGTTTCCACTATAAAGCCGTTGGTCCGTAGGTTCGAAATTGTATCCGATACAATTCATTACGTTTGAGTGCCGATTTATGATTCTGCATAATGCGGGGAGTAGGCCAGGCCACAAAAGGAATAGGGAAACCATTTTTAACCATATCGAGAACGTAAGCATCAGAAGTGATGATAGGCCAGGCGTCTAGATGCTTAGCAAGGCTACCTTTGATACGAGGTTGTAAAATAAGAGTAGAACTACCCTGCGCAGTGTCAGTCTTGCTTGGAGGACGTTGATTGTTGCTAGAGGACGTTGACTGGAAACGGAAGGGACATTCGGAAGCCCAGTGACCAATGCGGAAGCAGTGGAAACAGGGCTGGCTACCTCGGGACCACGCGATGGCAGGGCCACTGGGAGAGAAAAAGCCGGGGATAAGAGGTTTTGGCCCGTCGGTTCTGTCCGGAAGCGAACGAGCAAACCGGGATCCAAGGAAGCCGTATGGCAGGAACCGGCTAGGGATGGTCTTCTTCTGGAAATCACCCTTAGCCTGGTCGATGGCCTTTTGGGCCCCCTTACTATCGGAGGGGTCATCACCGAGGTCAGCATCTCCTTGATACTTTGCCACCGCTGCCCAACCATCGAGATCAGTAATTCGCAGAAGCTTCAAACGGTCTTTAGTTGTTTGTTGGCCGGAAGAGATGAGGGATTTAATTTGGTCACCGTCCACCTCCCGGGACGGAGAGCTGATCGCGTCGTGAATACGCAAGCGACAGCGATCAAGTTTAGTGAGGGTATCGGCTTGAAGCTGGAGACCTTTCGAATCGAGGCACGCTGAAAGTGGGTCGGACGGCTCACAGGAACGGTCGGTCTCTTCAAGGATTAAGTCCCGAATGCGATTTCGGAAATAAGCAAGTTGGCGGCAGGAGCGTTGTCAGCAGGAGTCTCAGACATCTAGAAAAAAGAAAGAAAACGGCAAAGGGGAAAAGAAAAACGAAAATAGGAAGGTAAAGAAGCATCGCAAAAGAAACAAAAATTGCTAATACAGCAAAATTGGAAAGCAGCATATAGAAGCCAAAAAACTAAGCAAAGGGAAAGTATAGTCAAAGAACTTACGAAATGGAAAAATGTACGAAATAGGGAAAGCAACGAAGGCGAGGAGTCAACGGTATACTTGGTCCTGAGAAAACTCAAAACGTGCGAGGAGGGAGAGAAGAGAGAACTTTTAAAGCCAGAGTGCAAAGGCGAATATGCAAATTAGACTGAGAAGGCTCATTTGCATAAAATCTTCTTAGTTATTTACAGTATCCAATTTGGGGAGATTCTGAAACTGGATCTTAAATTATACGGATAATAGCATTTTCTGTTTTAGTTCTCATTTTCATTTAATTCTCCGCAATTCAAGCAAAATTGTTAAATTTCAAGTTTATAAGCTAAAGCAGTACGTACGTAGTTATGCACGTAGTTAAGAGATTTATACCCCTCCCTAAAATTCCTCATTTATATATATTTTCACTGTCAATAAGGGTAATTAACTTGAAGTCCATTGTACCAACATATACATGCGCGTACACATATGCATAAATGTCATATGCGTAACGTCTAAGTATATAATAGATGAAGACCTCCTGCTGTGACAGTTTTGGTTGTACGTACAATCTGTTTTAAGGCTGTTTGTACGTACAACCAGGCAGCCTGAACGATTAGGCTGATAGTACGTGACATTTATATAGGTACGTTACAAAACATCGATTCGTTTTAACAGTCAAATGGCACTCGGACATTGGACAATGACAGCCTGCAAGTGGGTTCCGTCAAGAATAATGGCCCGATATCGGAAATCTGATGCAGGCACACTGGAGGTTGCTAAATGATAAAATTTAAAATTTTGTAAAAGAATTTTGTATTGTACCATCCAGAAATTTTTAGTCACCGATTTTGCTGAAAATTTGAATAAAAGGTTTTCCAGAGTGCTGGCATGAATCTTAAATCCGTTTTTTGTTTTGGCTTTTCGTTGGCTCAGCAGCTTATTTGTGTTATCAAGAGTACATAATACATAAGAGTATGACAGCAGGCATACTCTATGTATTATCAGCTTGACACATCCTCTGCACGCTAACGACTGACCCCTCCCCGCAAATTGGACCCTTCACTTCAAAAGAATTCGCGTGCTATACTTGTATGCTAAAGCTCGAAGCAGACACAAAATTCGCGCACGTACTGCTTGTGTTTTCGAGCTTTAACACACAAGCATAGAGCGAGTGAGCGTACCCCCGTTTCGACTGGGTACCAATTTGCGGGGGGTCACTGGGGTCCAATTTGCTGGGGGGTCAGCCGTTAGCGTGCAGAGGATGTGTCAAGCTGATAATACATAGAGTATGCCTGCTGTCATACTCTTATGTATTATGTACTCTTGGTGTTATTAGCCTATAACTCCAGTCATCACTCATCACCGAGCAAATTCAAGCTATGTAACGCTAGTCCTCATCGCTCAATCGGAAATTGGACTTTTCTGATTTATCGTCAGCACTCCAGAAAGCCCCTGTGTGATTTTTCAGCAAAATTGGGGACAACGAAGTTTTTGAAATCTTCAGTGGCTAAGTCCACCTTACAAACTAAAAGAATTAATTTTTCAATATTTTTAATTTTTAAATTCTTAATTCATCGGCCTCCAGTCTGCCTCATACAAAACTTTTGAAGTTCTCGATTAAAACTGCCAAACAAAACTCAGGGCTAGGGCACAAAGCGCAAGAGATCCGAGCCGTTTATCGTGCAGGTCATATCCCCAGCCTCAAACTCAATGTGCGGCACTTAGTTCTTAGTTTTTTATGCGGTCATGCTGTTACGTTCATACCATATGCTTTTCTGCATGTCCTTCGTCGGCTTGAGACTGACCGTTTAGGCTAAAAATGGATGGGAACAGTTGGAGTGTTATAACTGAAATTACCACGGAGTTCAGTTGCATTCGTTTTCCTTCTCTAAAAATACACATTATTAGTGTAATTATGCAGATAAATTATCAAAGTTGTATGCTTAGGATGCAAGCTTACTAGGCGATTACTCAAGATACCTGCGTTCTGCCTTGGAAATTGTTTAGGTACTGCTGAAAGCACTTTCTGGAGTAAATCCCGTTATCTTTGATTCCAAACTGCTATACAGAAATCAGGAAGCACTGATTGAAAGCGGAAATACGTTTACGATTTCTGACAGGTTTGTCACCAGTAAAAAGTTCATAATATTTTGAGCAATCGAAAAGCTGAAGCTAAAAGCTAACTTCAGATTGGTGTTCTGCGACCTCGAAACCCCCTGATTAGATCTTTTCAGCAAAATCGAAGACAAAAAATTTTCGGTTCCCCCTCACGAATAGAAAAAAAATTGAATTTCGCGAAATCTAAAAAGTTTGCGTTATTTGAACTCAGCGTGGTCAAAGACATATGTACCCATACCAAATTTCAGGTCATTTGATCAAGTTTTGCGGAATCTGGGCCAGGGGTGGGGTATTCTGAAAAGATCCGAAACTGGGCTGAGGTCTGAGGACTGGGTTTTACCAAGACCATATAAAATACAGCAGTCATAGTCAAGTATAATGTATTATCAAGAGTGTATAATAGATAAGGTATGACACTCTGCACTATCTACACGCTTTCATATAAGCGTGTGTCTGCTCGCTGATTGCCCCATTAGCCTAAGGCTACTGTAGGTAATGTATTAGTTATTTTAATTAATTACTTATAACTTTAATTAGGTTAATGCAATTAAAAAACTAATTCGACAACTTTGTAGCATTTTTTCTGCTCTTTCTAATGATATAAAAATTGTTGCAGATTTGCAAATTGCAAATTCCTACGAATTTTTTTATTATGAAACAATTTTTGTATCATTTAAAAGAGCAGAAAAATGTTACAAAGTTGTCGAATTAGTTTTTTAATTGCGTTAGCCTAATTAAAGTTATAATTAATTAATTAAAAGAACTAATAAATTGCCTACAGTAAGTGAGAAAGAAGAAGAAAGTAAGCCTTAGGCTAATGGGCCAATCAGCAAGCAGATACACGCTTATATGGTAAAAAGGTGAAGGTTTACCCCAGGAGATATCCGTCCTGCCACAGGACATGGGGTGCCGGTGCTCATCCCCGGATTCTCAGCCATAGAGCCAGGAGTGTCACCTCAAATGATGACTGCATCCGTGGAAGGGGGGCCGGCCCTTCTACACAGACTCCTGTTACCTTCCCACCGTAGTGGTACCCATTTACCGACCAGTTAAGGATGGATAGCTGGGTTGGCTAGAGTCGAGAAAGCTTTGTGGCCACTGGGGATCAAACCACCGACCGTAAGATCGGAAGTTCTGACGAGCGCCTTAGACCACTCGACCATCCCGACCCATATGACCTACCCACCCGACCCATCCCGACCTATATGAAAGCGTGTAATTAGAGCAAAGTGGGACCCCCTCACCCCCGGAAATTCCGGGGGGGGTCCCGAGCTAACGCACCGAGCATACCTAGCATGATTTGTTCATGCTAGTGTAAGAGTGTCATACTCTTATCTATTAACACTCTTGGTGTATATTATGTATAACCGTGACACATCTCTGCACGCTAACGACTGAACCCCGCAAATCGGACCTGAACGAATATAACAAATTCAGCCGCTATGCGTGTCTTCTAAAGCTCTAAATGTAGCGTCTAGACGCGGAAGTGAATGACAGTTTGACTTTAATGTGAACGAACTAATTTGCATAAGTAATTTGCATATTGTGTAATTGTGGGCCTATATAAAGCCCGAACTTTTGCTTGTCATTCAGAGTGCTTGTTCTCCAGTAAAGTTTCTTTTACCAACTTGTCTTACCTTTAACAAGCACTACATCTGGCGCACTGGGTGAAGAAGAGAAGAGCGCCGAAGACTGAAGATCCCGGAAGCCGAAGAAACCGAAGGTGAAGAAGACGAGGACGGAAGAGAAGAAGACGGATGGATCAGCTGCCTCTGCCAGCCCCTTTCTTGGCCCAGCCAGGGGAGCCCTCGGTGCCGTGGAAAGAGTGGGCCAGGACTAGTGTTTGAGGCCGGCCGGCCTAAGCCGGCCGGCGGCCGGCCGCCGCCGGACGACTTTTGCGCGCCGGGCGGCCGCCGGCTCCCGGCCGGCCAGCGGGCCGGCGGCCGGTGAAGCCGGCCGGCTAACGGCCGGCCGGCAACCGGCTGGGATACAAATCTCCAATCAGAAATGTACAAAATAGAGACACTAACCGTAAAATGAACTCCAAATCTAGTTATCTAGTTATCTAGCTAATTTTCTATGCTATGCTGTGCTATTTTTCTAAGATAACATTCGAAAATAAATATCTTACAAGTTATACTACTGCACTGCAAATTGCTTTAGGCCGGCAGCCGGCCGGCCGGCCCGCTACCGGCCGGCCGACGGGGTCACCGGCCGCCGGCCGGCCGATGGGCTCGGCCGGGCCGGCCGGCGATCGGCCGGCCGGCAGCCGGCCGGCGATCGGCCCGCCGGCAGCCGGCCGGTGAAACCCCGGCCGGCCTCAAACACTAGCCAGGACGTTCCAAACGTATCTGGTCGCCTCTGGGGCCTCGGTGGAAACCTTCCCGGAATCCCGCCAGGTGGCCCTCCTTTTGCATTGCCTGGGTGGTGAAGGGCAACGGGTGTATTACTCTTTACACCCTTTACACCCGGAGGAAGCCCAGGTGTCCCTGAAGACGGTCCTGGAACGGCTCCAATCCCCTTTTGGGCCCCGGGAAAATGTGGTAGCGGCCAGGGTGAAATTCAGGGAGTGCGGCCAAGGGTCCCTACGTGTGGACGATTGGGTTGCCGAGCTTCGGCAGCTCATCGTCCCATGTAAGTACCGGGACCTGGAGGAGGAATTGCTGCAGGACCAAATCGTGGAGAAAACGGGAAGTCCTCGGACCAGGGAGAGGTTGCTCATGTAATCTGAGCTAACCTTGGAGAAGGCCATTTCAGTTGCCCGCCAGGTAGAGCAGGCTGTCTCCGATGCCAGGGCGATTTCCAAGGGAACCGGGTCGGGTGCCAATTCTGAGGCGCATTCCAGCGTCAATGCCCTCACGCCGCGGTCAGCGAATCCTGGGAAGTCCTGTGGTCCTTGGAATTGCTATAACTGTGGGAAGTCAGGGCATCAGTCCAAGGATCCCAAGTGTCCAGCCCTGGGTGAGGAATGCCGGTCCTGCGGGAAAAAGGGCCATTTCTCCCCGGGTTTGCCGGAGCAAAAAGGTCCCAACGGGTAACCCTAAACGGGAACGGCCGAAGAGAGGTGGCGGTGCCAGGGAGACTGGAGCTGCTTCAGTCGAGGTCCTGCAGGCGGAAGTTTGCCCTGTGGGCGGTTTTGAGGTTGCGGGTACAGGTCCAAACGGGTCGGTACAACCGGGGCGTCCAAATGGTGGTGGATACAGGGAGTTCGAGGTCAATACTCCCCACCAGTCTGGTTCGGTCCCTATTCCCTCAGGCGCGGGTGCGTCCGACCCACCTCACAGCCAAAGGGTAAAGGGTAAACGCCCTTCCAGTCAAGGGTGTCCTGGGGGCACGGGTCCAACACAGGGGGATGTCAGCCGAGGTGGATTTCCTGGTGATGGAGGTCCGGGACAAGCCTTTACTGGGCCTTGATCTGATCAGGAAGTTGGGCCTCCGAATCCAGGTGGTCCAGAAGGCAGAACAGTCAGCCAGGGCGGAAGTCAACTCCACCAGCGTCGATGACATCAGAAGCCGATTTCCACGCCTGTTCAGAGAAGAGCTGGGTCCTCTCAGAGGATTCGAGCACAGGATCAGGCTGAAGAGCGATGTCAAGCCAGTGGCGCACAAGCTGAGAAGACCGCCAGTGGCTCTCCAGGATCCAGCCATCAAGGAACTCAGACGAATGGAAGAAGCCGGGATCATCGAACGGATCGAAGCGGCCGAATGGGTTCATCCGATGGTGGTCGTCCCGAAGAAAACTGACGAAGTACGGGTGTGCTGTGATATGCGATCACTCAACCAATCGGTGATCGCTGATCAGTACCCATTGCCGACGGTGGACGAAATCCTGACGGATGTTGGTCGGTCGAAGTTCTTCAGCAAGCTGGATCTCCGGAAGGCCTACTTCCAGCTGATGCTCTCAGAAGAAAGCCGATCACTGACAGCCTTCCTGACTCCAATTGGGCTCTTCCAGTACCGAAGACTGCCAATGGGGTACAAGAGCTCAGCTAGCGTGTTCCAGAAAGCCATGGAACAAATCCTTGCCGGCTTGCCAGGAGTAGTGCCAATGATCGACGACATCTTGGTCCATGCTCCAACCATGGAAGAACACGAGCGACGTCTTCACGATGTACTGAAGAGGTTGGACGATGCCAATGCTGTCCTGGAGCCCAGGAAGATGATCCTCCACCAATCGAAGGTTGATTTTGTTGGCCACACCTTGTCTGCCAGAGGTGTTCAGCCGATGATGGATAATGTGAAGGCGATCCTCCAGATGCCGAAACCATCAACAGCCAGGGAGATGAAGACATTCCTGGGAGCGATGACCTTCTACCTCAGATTCTTCCCTCATTTCTCCAGCAGAGTCGATGTGCTGAGGGAAGCCATGAGGGATCCATCTCAGGCCAATCTGTGGTGGACTGAGAAAATGAACGACGCCTACAAGGAATTGCTGCAAGCCTTGTGCCGGAAGCCGATCTTGGGCTTCTATCAGAAGGGGTGTCCAACCGTGGTGACGACGGATGCATCCACTGTTGGAGTGGGTGCAGCTCTCTCCCAGATCCAAGATGGGAAGGAAGTCATCATCGCCTTCGCTTCCAGATCCTTGACGAATACCGAAAGGCGTTACTCTGTCATGGAGTTGGAAGCATATGCCGTGGTCTGGGCCTGTGAACGGTGGAAGCTTCTCCTTTGGGGAACTCCTTTCACCATTCGGACTGATCAGCAGGCGCTGGTATCACTCTTCAACACTCCGATGGGGAAAGGCCAGAAGCCTCTGAAGATCGGAGGATGGTATCTCCGCCTTGCTGAATTCGATTACAAGGTGGAATACAAGCCGGGAAAAGAAAATGCCCTTGCTGATCTGCTCTCCAGGCTCCCTCTTCCAGCCGAAGAGGTTGAGCAGATTTCAGAATCATGGACCGATGCCTTTGTAGCAGCGGTAGCCTCATCTGCTGCAATTTCCATGGAGACAATCCGACAGGAAACGTCAGCCGATGAGACGATAACGAATTTGATCGATGCTGTCCAGAACCACTGGAAGCAGAAGACGAAGAATATCCAGCCATTCGTTCCGGTGAGACACCAGCTGTCAGTTGTGGACGGTATCCTTTTCAAGGAAGAAGCCTTGGTTCCTCCACAAAGCCTTCGGAGCCGCATCATTGCCTTGGCTCATGAAGGGCATCCAGGGATAGTTAGAACCAAGCAGCGCATCAGAAGAAACTACTGGTGGCCGATGATGGCGGATGATGTGGAACAGTGGGTGAAACGATGTCCAGCTTGCCAGCTAGCAGATAAGTCAGCCAAGCCGCTGGATTCACCTGCTCAGACGGTGGAACCTCCAGATGTTCCGTGGACGAAGTTGGCTTTGGATATTGCAGGTCCGTACGCTACTGCTCCAGCCCGGAAGCAGTACTTGATTGCCCTGCAAGACTACACGTCAAAGTGGCCGGAAGCAGCGTGCGGAGATTCATTCACCTCAGCCGGAGTCATCAAATTTCTGAATGCAGTGTTCGCCCGCCATGGACTGCCGAAGGAGATGGTCACGGATAATGGACCTCATTTCGTCTCCAAGGAGTTCGAAGATTTTCTGAAGGCTCAAAACATCAGCCATTTGAAGACAGCGGTCTATAATCCGATGGCTAACGGCATGGTGGAACGATTCAACAGGGTCCTGAAGGAAGGTTTGCAGGCTTCCTATCTGGATGGAACAGCATGGGAAGGTGCCCTCAGGCAGATCCTGGTCACATATCGAAGCACGGATCATTCTGTGACCGGGAAGTCCCCATTTGCCAGCCTACACGATGGTCGTGAGATGAGGACGAAACTGACCAGGCCAGATGTCCAGAATAACCGGAACCCGACGCCGGATGTTCACGCCGAGATTTCAGTGGGTGATTGGGTCCGTCACAAATTGCCACACTCACCGAAGGGCCAGCCTTCATGGTCGAAGCCGAAGCGAGTGGTCCAGCAGAAAGGCCGGTCAACATTCGTCCTCAGCGATGGGAAAACGTGGAACGCCAGGAAACTCACCAAATCCACTCCTCCATCAGAAATGGTGGATGAGGAGCCTGATGTGATGATTCCTGATCAACCGACGACAGATGATGCTGTTGTGGACCAACCAGAACCGGATCCAGATGACGGTGATGGAAATCAGCCCATGGACGGGAGACTCCGAAGGAACCGGAGAAATCTAGATTTCTACCAGGCCGGATTTGCCTGATTTCATCCCTCAGAAGGAAGAGGAAGTGATGTAGCGTCTAGACGCGGAAGTGGATGACAGTTTGACTTTAATGTGAATGAACTAATTTGCATAAGTAATTTGCATATTGTGTAATTGTGAGCCTATATAAAGCCCGAACTTTTGCTTGTCATTCAGAGTGCTTGTTCTCCAGTAAAGTTTCTTTTACCAACTTGTCTTGCCTTTAACAAGCACTACACTAAACAGACAGGAAATCGCGCAAGCAGTGCCTTTGTTTTCTAGCTTTAGTACAAGCATAGAGTAAGTGAATGTACCATTTTTGGCATGCCATCAAGAGTTACATAACAGTATGACACCTGGCATTGTATTATGAGCTTGACACATCCTCTGCACGCTAACGGCTGACCCTACTCCCGCAAACTAGTACCCACTGCCACTACCTAGTAGAAAAGAGGGTACGCTCACTCGCTCTGTGCTTGTGAACTAAAGCTAAAACACAAGCACTACGTGCGCGAGTTTTATGTCTGTTTGAAATGAAGGGTCCAATTTGCGGGTGGGTGGTAGGGTCAGCGGTTAGCGTGCAGAGGATGTGTCACGCTTATAATACATACATACATAGAGTATGACTGCTGCCATATATACTCCATATGTATTGTTGTGTTTTAACAAAGCATCTAAATAATATCAAAAACCGCAACAATATCTAAAACTCTTGACCTTGATTCTTGTTTCAGATTATTTGAAGCAAAGCTGGATAAGGCAAGCAAATCTCTAACCGCTAAATGCTCAAAATTGAAGTCCCCTGTCACAAGACTTACACAAGCAGAGGATCAGTTCACTAGGTTTTTTGTTTGGATCAAGTGAAGTTCCCGTCTGCAAAATTGAACGATTTCAACAGCTTATCGCATTTAAATACATCTCCGTCGTGTCCTTGGAAAAGCAGCGATTTACTGGCATAACTTGCCTGCGTACAGTTATTGTAAAGTTTGGTTAAGGTGGTGATTCCTTTTGGGCTCATATTGTTATTTGGTGGCGTAAATCAAGATGAAATTTGATGAAACTTTCCGAAATAAGTTCGTTTAGCGTTCTAACACCCTCCGCGCAATCCCGATTCAAAAATTCGAGATTTCCGGTCAGAGTGGTTTTCCCAATTTCTGAAAATTTGGCACCTGCTATACAGTTATGACTATATTCATTCGAAAGATCTCATTGAGCTTCACATTTTTGCTCTTTAAAGCAAATTTCTAGCTTTTCTCTACCGTGAGATATAGACGATTTTCTTGTTTTGGCGTTGAAAACTTATCATTTATGCAGAAATCAAATAATCCAACATTTCTTGAACTACGCAAGCCGTAAAATCAAACTAAGGGCGTCGATTTGAAGGTCTCACAGGGTCAAATTATCAGACGCATGATCGTCAACTGCTATCCTGTAGGCTGCTATCATAAAAAATTTAGTTTTGCAAAAATACGACCAATTTTTTTCCAAAGATTGTGGAGCATTCACCATGCAAGCTGGAGGGCAGCTACTGAACAAATGTGTTCTGCACAAATATACCCAGGGACGATTTTTTAGTTGCCCCGATTGCTGCTTTCTAGCTAAAGTAATCGCTTGACAAATTGGAAAAAGTAGGCAAAATACAGGTTACGCACACATTTCAGCTTATTTCTCCACAACGAAGAGCGATTTCACAATAAATAAAAAATCGTCCCCAGCTATTTGATGGACGTATCGAATGATATAACCGATGTCTCGCGAAAAAATTTACTTGAGTCTGCAAAAATTCTGGAAAATTATACTTCTTCTAAAATGTGTTTAAAATATTTTAGAAAAGCAACATTAGTTTCGTGGCATGCATTAAAAAGAGAAAATATCAAGCTACATTTTGATATAAAAATGGTTTCATAACTCCAAGTAATGAATGAGTAATAATGGTGCAAACTTTATGTGACCAAAGGGAATCACCACCTTAAGGTCGCGCTTCCATTACAAAAATGGTTCAATTTGTAATCAATTTAGATTCAGTGAAAAGTGACCGAAAATAACCAAAATTTCCTCTCTTTAATATTAGCTGAACTAATTTACATATTACGGAATACTAGAATTTCATGCCGAAGTTCTTATACCTAAACAGAGAACTTCTTGAAAGAGCTTCTCCGTGATCTTCACGTTCTGAGTCTGTAGAATTAACCTAGCTAATCTACTTACTATTACTGTGTAAAACACATTTCGGTAGAACGAATGAAAGTGTATAACAGCATCAAGCGAACCTGGATGTGGATGCCTAGCCGACAACTGGCTTAAAGAGTAGTGCTTTGTAATCTTAATAGATTAAAATTTTAAACTTGAGTTTTTTAAATTCACTCAACTCGAATTTGCAACTTCCTCTCTATCTTTAGATTTTTATAAAAGTAACCAAAAACTTAAACACGATGGTGTATGACAGAAGCTGACCGACAGTTGCGACTCACATTGTTTGTTACCTGAGCAGGCTTTGGGATCGCTAACCAAATAAATCGAGCCTCAACAAAAATAGTTGTTTTGCCAAAATAAGGTTTCATTCTCCAAACCAGTTCCCCTTATTATAAGTATCAGAATTGTGAAGAATCCTGTTTCATCTTTCATCATCACTCCGTGCGCGCAAAGAGCGTATCTGCTGTGTCTGCAGAATTTATGTTCACGTGAAACTGTAGACGTTGTAATGGTTATGTTGTGTAATATGCAAATTAGTTTACTGCCTATATAAGTGCTTGATTTCTGTGATTAAATCAGTCTGCTTGTTCTCTCTTCTCACAGCCGGCCACTACATTTGGCGCACTGTTTGCCCGCCAACGAAGAAGGCGAAGAAAGCAGATGTTGCCATGCCACTGCTAGGCCTAGAAGACTGAAAACAGCTAAGCCGCCCCCAGGCTCGAAGAAAGGAAACTTTCAAGCCGCCTCCAGGCTTGAAAGACTGCTCTGCCAAGGCCGTTTCCAGGCAGAAGAAGAGGTCGGAGCTGCTTCCAAGCTCTGTTCCTTGGCCGTCCCAAGCCCGAAGAAGAAGAGGTCGGAGTCGCTCTAACTCTGTGCTCAGTGGGCTGTTCCAGGTACACAATCAGTATTCCAGGTCGTCCCCAGGCCGAGCAAATCAAATCAAGCCTTTGTCAGGCTGAACCATGGATCATTCACCTCCTCCGCCTGCCTTCCTGCCTCAACCGGGTGGGCCTCCAGTTCCCTGGAACGAGTGGATCCGGTCCTTCAACAGATACGTGGGGGCCTGAGGGGTCCAAGGAGGCAATGAGGTTTCAGACCGCAGACGGGTGGCAGTCCTTTTGCACTGCCTAGGTGCGGAAGGTCAACGGGTCTATTACGCCATCCATCAAGAAGAGGCTGAGGTTCCTTTCCAAACGGTAGTGGACCGACTAGCTAACAGTTCGGTGCAAGGGAAAACGAGGTGGGTGCCCAGGTACGGTTCAGGGAGAGTGCCCAGGGAACCCGGAAGGTGGATGAATGGTTGGCGGAACTGCGACGTCTCATGGTTCCATGCAACTACAGGGATCTGGAAGAAGAGCTCATCAGGGATCAACTGTTGGAGAAGACCTCCAGTTCCAGAACCAGGGAGAGACTTTTGATGGAAGCCGGCCTGACACTGGAGAAGGCTCTCTCAGTAGCACGTCAGGTGGAACAGGCTAGACGGGAAATAGCTTCCGTTTCTCCAATCTCGTCGTCAGTAAATGCCGCCACATCCAAACCAGGTAGACCATTGAAGTCCCAGAATCGATCAGCCCAGACCTGCTTTTGTTGCGGAATGACAGAAGGATCCGAGGTGCTTTGCTTTAGGGAAGACAAGTGATGCTTGGGGCAAAATGGATCATTTCGCCTCTGTCTGCCGAGCATCAGGCCAACAGAAGAAGACGTTCAAGAAGACTCCAATGCCAGGACAATCCAAAGCCAAGCCAACCACAACATCGTCAGTAGACATCTTGAAGGCCGAGGTTGAGGTTTTAGCAGCCTCAACTGAACTCATCATTTCAGCCTTCGAAGTCAGCTTTGCTGGAGTCACTCGAAATCTGCCTATGGTCATAGATACAGGATGAACCAGATCCATCCTGTCATTGATGCGGATGAAGAGAGAATTTCTGCCTTATAAGTGTTTGTTGTCTGTAATTAAATCAGCCTGCTTGTTCTCTCTTCTCACAGTGGCCCACTACAGTGTCTACCGTGTCCCTCTGGATATTACATTCTGTAAATAGAAAAGAGGTGACTGCTTTTCTCTTTTAATGACATTTGACAAAATAATTTTATACAACATCATTAGTTTTCTTTTTCCTTGCAAGTAAAATTATACAGAACAGTAAGATCTGCGACAGATTCAAAAAGTAGATAATAAAATAGACTCTGAAAACAAGCATAAATTGTATGCAAAAGGGTTGTTGGAAGATACGGTACTGAACTTTTCGAAAAGTATTGTGCCGGCTACGCAGAAAAGATTTTATTTCATGAGTTAATTGCAAGTTTTTATCTTGCGGTTTTTCGGCTTTTGTTGATGCTTTGCTTTCCATGTATTTTTATGGTTCATACTGAGTTTTGCTTCAGTGCTATATTCCAAAAGTAGTGTTTCGCCCTATGCTTCATATAACCCCTCCTATATTCGTTGCATGTCAATTTATTACAATGGAAATTTTATGTATACTGCATAATTAGCCACCTAGAGAATAGTGTATAATAGTCGGCTTACGCTGAGGCGTAACCAGAAAAATCCCTACCTATATGCATTTATGGAGAAAACTCTTTTTCGTGCAAGACGCATGCATGGCTGAGCAAACATGATGGTGATTTCATAGTCCCTGTCGCCTCTAGACGCGCGTTGGCGCGCGTTGACGCGCGTCAACCCGCGACAATGCCAAGTCACATTTGGAGGCGTCGACGCGCGTAGACGCGCGTCGACGCCTCCAAACGTGACATCACGTCCTGGTGATATGCTAGCACTGGAAGCGTCGACGCGCGTCAACGCGCCCATTTGTAGCATGCCAGTTTACGCGCATCGACGCACGTCGACGCGCGTTGATGCGCGCAAAATGATATTGACGTTTGTAGACGCGCGTCGACGCGCGTACACCTGCGTTCGCGACTATGAAGGCACCTTGAGAGACCTGCTGCGATGACCAGCAGCAGGAAAAATTTTCTGGTATATATCCTGGCGTGCACGAGTTTGACGTAACATGCTGGGGCGTCAAATCTATATCAAATAAATCCAAAAGTGGTCACGGTTCGATACACGTGTTTGAACTTTGACTGAAGAAATCAAATTTGAGTGGCTTCAAAATCAAGCGTGGCACCCGATAACTAGGACCAGGAACTTAGAAAAAACCATTTTCAAGAAACAAATAATGAAATTCATGAACCAGACTATTGATCCGTTGAACTAACCCATGGAAACGCCAATCTACATCCGGCAAGTTAATATCTGTTGTAATAATAACGGGAGCTTGCCTAGCCGATAAAAAGCAGGAACAATTTCTCAAACTTCAAACACAAGAGTATTGTTCCGAGGTGGTCGATAAAAAGCACTAAATACGGGCTTACTTCCTCCAACTCTACAAATTTCTACTGTCATGCCTTTGATCGACTTTAATTCAGGAATTTTTAGCCCTGGGGGCGCTTGCAATATCGGAGTTATAGATATATAATTTGGATCGTTTGCACGATTTCAAGGAAATCCCCACTGAAGCTATTCGGGTTGGCGAGGCATGCTTTGACAAAATTTCGGCAACTGAGATCACGTGCTTATGTAGCTACCATTATGGCTTAAAAATCGAAATTTTATTAGAACTCCGTTTAATAAACTCGAATGGTCTAGGTGAAAGAGCATAAAATGGGCTTTACAACGATGTGCATATCTCTTCTGTACATGATGTATATCAAAAGTCTACAAGTGGTTGAATACATGGCAAATTCACGTTGACCATTCCCATTGCGTAAGGCAAAGTAAAATCTAATCGCTCGAAAATGAATTCTACAGGATACTTCATCACGCTTTTGTGTTGGATTTGTGTATTATTTAAGGAAATACACTTCGCAACGATATGTGCGCAAAACAGAAAATTTCCAAACTAATTTTCTCATAAATGCTGCAACCAGAGTTGCTCTAAATTTTACTAATTAGCAGTTAGCATTTGCTTTTCTTTTGCCTAAGGATCTACGCGAATGTAACAAAACGAATCAACGTTACCAAAGTCGAGAGCTACAAAGTAGCTGGTATTTAACAGTAGTTATGTTTGCGCTGATATATGTCAACATGCAATGATTAAACTGACTTGGGGTGAAAAGACGGACTTTTACTGAAACTTGGCTATATCTCACGATTGAGAAAAACAGGATGATGTTTCAAAAACTTCATTTGTAACTTAAGGTGGTAGTCCGTAGTACCACTACCGGGGTGGACTTTGAACAGATGCTGTGAACTAAATACTTAATGAATCGGCTTGAAATTTGGCAAATTTGTTCTTTATCATGTTTTGCATCAGATGAGCTGATCTACGACGCTGCGGGGACTGGCTTGCTGTCTACACAATAGGAAATGTATTAAAAGCTTTAAATTTAAATATCTCCTTCAATCCTTTATGAAATCATTTGAAATTTTGAGCATAAGGTTAGTTTACATATACCATCAGGCTGTTTTTTTAGTTTTTCGTAAAAATGAGTTTTCCGTTTTTTAGCGTGTTTTGAAAATTTGCAAATTTTATATCTTGCTTAATATTGCTTTTTTCCAAAAACCAAGAAAACGGCCTGAGCGTATGCTGGTGCAAAACATATTTGCAAAATTTGGTCCATTTTGACTAAAGGAGTGACGAGAAAATCAAAAACAAAAATTTTGTAATTTTTCATTGTTTGCTTTGGTTTTCGAAATTTTCAATGCTTTCAAGCAGCTGCAAAGTGCATTCTATTAAATAATGCACATAAATAACGCAAAAGGAACCGTTAAAACCCAATAGATTTAATTTTCGGATATACTGTTTTTACTTTACATTATGTATGCAAACGGTCAACGTAATTCAGCTATATCAGCTATATATCAGCTATTCAGCTTCAACCGCTTGTAACTTTTGATAGAAACGACGTACTGAAGAGATATGCGCATCATTTTAAAGCGCTTTTTGCGCTCTTTTACGTAGTTCAGTAAAATTTAATATACGAAGCTTAAATAAAATTTTGACTATTTGCGCATGCGCAAAACCATGATGGTAGCTAGCCAATTATGCACTCTCTGACACCAAGATTTTGTGCAAAGATAGTTTGCCAACCAGTTTTGCTTTATTCAATGTTTTGTCAAGATTGCTTCATCCATGGAAAAATCATGTAGAAAATCCCGGTAGTGGTACTACCACCTTAAAGAGATACTTGTAATCAACATAATTGCTGAATCGCAGCTGTCTGAAATTAGATAAAATCAAATGCGAGCGTAATTGCGCAGTTGTATTGAACGAAAACCTTCATTTTCAAAGTATCTTCATATTTCTACTTAATGGTTTGCGTCCTACATGTGCCCAAAGGAATGACTATCATAACCGCAGTAATCAGTTACAGCAATGTCTTGTATGACACTGAATGCGAACAATTAGATGAAGCGAAGCAATTTGGATTCAGCAAAGGTTTTTCTTGTATCTAGCTTATTTGATTGTAGGTAATTCCTGCAAAATAATAAAGAAATACGAAGATAAGCAAAATATTAAAAATTATAGTTGCTGCTATATCTACTTAAGGGGGCGCTTGCATTACCGGGAACGGTTCTCCTGAGTTTATTTTCCAACGAATCTATTTCAAACCTTCAGCATAGGTAGCTGGTGCTAAATGCTAGCAATATGTAGAATTTGAATAATCCAGTGCTTGGCTTGCGACTTACACAAGAGGGATAAGCTGAAATCTTCAAAACGCTGTCACTCATTAACGGCTGAATGAAATTAGCTCAAATTTGGCACAAATGCGTAAATGAACATAACGCAGGGGCAATTTTTTGAGTTTTTCGATTTATGCAGTTTTGAGTATTTTATGAATATTCGAAAACTTTGAAAGTCAATATCTCACGGAATATACGATTTAAACAAAAACTAAAAAAATTGCCCCTGCGTACCCGTCAAATAAACGTGCATGCAAAATTTGAGCGAGTTTGGTCGCAACATTTATGAGAAAATCAAATTGAAAAATTTCGCACTAATCGCTTCAGTTTTTCGCAAATATTATGCTTTTAATAAGTCGCATAGTGTATATCATGAAATAATAAACAAATCCAACACAAAAGCAACGTGAAAAGCCCTGCAGAATTCATTTCCGAACTATAGGTTTTTACTTTGGCATTCGCGAGAATTTGAGAATGGTAAACGTAACTTTGTCATATATTCAACCGCCTGTAACTTTTGATTGCAACCACGTACAGGAGAGAGAATTTCGAAATTTTAAGCCATACCGGTAGCTAGCCAAGCACGTGGTCTCCGTTGCCGAAATTTTGTCAAAAGATGCCCCGCCAACCAAAGTAAGTTTAGTTGGGATTTCTTCAAAATTGAGCTATCGGTCTAAATTTTATATTAATAATCCCGATAATGCAAGCGCCATCTTAAGGGGGGTCCACCATGAAAAAATTTATAGTCACGGATTTCGCTCATTTTTACACATAATGTAGCCACACATGTTGTACGTACCAAGTTTAAATATTGAGTTGTTTCATTCATGTCTCCACGAGTTACGAGCTATCAACTACTTGCAATTGTAATAATGGGCGAAACGGGGGTACCGCTTGAGACTAAGGCAATTTTCCTTATACAGTCTTCGATTTTGAAGCTTCAATGGGGTGTACATTTGAAAATTGATCTAAAGAAATAATTTTGTCCCGGTGTAGGTAGGCTAAACGTGATTTCATGCCTCTTTTAACGACTTTTAAGGAGCAGCAAGGCCAATGTTGAGGTTAGATAACAAAACCCTTTAACAGCCATTAACTTCAATTTGGTGCATTTGCGGACCATAGCCCAAGAAGAAAAAATGTTCCCCGCATTAAGAGCTTTCGATTGATGTCACATTTATCATATTTTGAAAAATTTGAAAAAATCGATATTTTTACTATATGGGTACCAGTCCGACAGATTGGGATGCAGCAACCACGTTGAGCTACTTAGCTGGAATAATTGTAGTCAACACTGAACTACAGCCACCAGAAATAACGAGAAACGAGATATTTTGGCATTTGGTAGCTGCTGATTGCAATGGTCTCACGTAATGGGCAAAAAATCGAAAAAATTCAAAATTTTGGTAAAAAACCAAATTTTTAGTGACAAAAAATCTCGAAACTGGGCAAAGATTATCAGCACCATTTGGTATTATTAGAAACGTCTAGTTATATACTGTGATTTGTTGGAATCAGATTTTTTAGTTAGGCCTTCAAATTATGTAATGCTTGATGAAAGTTGAAACACCCAAGTTTTCAACAACGAAAAACGTCAAATTTCACAGTCAGCAAGCTTCAAAAATTGTTTTAAAAAATTTTAATCCTAATTCAAAAATCTAATTCCAACAAATTAAAGTATACAAATAGACGTTTCTAATGATACCAAATTATGCTGATAATCTTTGCCCAGTTTCAAGATTTTTTGACACTAGTCAAAAAATTGAAACTTTTCCAGTTTCCTATGTTTAACACATGAGATCTCAATTTTGAAGTGAAATTACTCATTAACCGTAAAGGATCCGACTTTAATTTCTGAAACTCGTTAAAATATACCAATCGGAGAACAAAATATGTGAAAGTGTGCTAAATCGGAGATGGTCGAAAAATCGGCCAAAAATTTACCCCCCCCCCCCCCCCTTAACTACAGAATGGCATGCAGAATTTTAATTGATGGTGTTCATAGTGGGGGCAACCATAGATGTGTTAGGGGGGGTGGGGGGGAGCCCCCCCCCACCAAAATGACAAATTTTGGCGACCCCCCCCAGATTTTCAGATTTTTGGTACCCCCCCCAAATTTTTGGCCAAAAAGTGGTCAAAAATGGCATTAAATCGAAAATTTAGGGGGGGGGTCCCCCCACCCTCCGTCGGAACCCCCCCCCCCCAGATTTTTTGGCCAGCCACACCGAGTGGGGCAACCTTTTCAAAATCAAATGTATATATATAGATATGTTAGGGCTAGCTAGGGCTAGGGGTAGGCCTCCCACCAAATCATAGGTGTGGCTGGCGAAAAAAGTGGGGGAGGGGGTTCGAAAAAAGTAGGGAGGGGGGTTTGGCGAAAAAAGGGGAAGGGGGGGGGTCGCCAAAAGTCAATTTGGGGGGGAGGGGTAAGAAAATTTTTCGAAGGGGGGGGGTCGGCGAAAAATCGGTTTTTCGTCCAAAAACTTAAAAATTTTCTCAATTTTCAGCTATTTTTAGCGATTTTTAGCGTAATTAAGCGAATTTTAGAAATTTTTGGCTTATTTTCATCAATTTTTCGAAAAATTTTTAATTTTCAGCTAAAAATTTTCAAAAATTTAGGTAGGGGTTTGAAAATTTTCAGGGGGGGGGGGGTCGGCCGACGGCCGTTTTGGGGGGACGGGTAGACAAAATTTTTTTGGGGGGGGGGGGTTGGCCACCCCTCCATTTGGGGGGAGGGGTCCCCCCCACCCCCTCCAACACACCTATGCACCAAATTGCCAGATTTCCGCGGCCCCCCTCCCCTCCCCAGATTTTGCTATCCCCCCTTAGATTTTTGGCCCCAAAGTGGCCAAAAATAGCAAAAATATCGAAAATTTAGGGTTTTTGAGCAATTTTGGCCGACAACCATTAGGTATGTAAAAGTAGGGAGGGGATCTGGCAAAATGGAGAGGGCGGTCGAAAAAGTAGATTTGGAGGGAGGGGCATAGGTGTAACGGGGATTTGGGTTGGGGGGGCTTGATCAAAGTTGAAACACCCCACTTTTCAACAACGAAAAACGTCAAATTTCACAGTCAGCAAGCTTCAAAACTTATTTTAAAAAATTTAAAGGCCTAATTCAAAAATCTAATTCCAACAAATTAAAGTATACAAATAGACGTTTCTAATGATACCAAATTATGCCTACATTATTATTACACTAGTCAAAAAATTGAAACTTTTCCAGTTTCCTATGTTTAACACATGAGATCTCAATTTTGAAGTGAAATTATTCATTAACCGTAGATGATCCGACTTTAACTTCAAAAACTATAAATAAAAATTAAAATAATAATAATATTAAAATATACCAATCGGAGAACAAAATATGTGAAAGTGAGCAAAATCGGAGATGGTCGAAAAATCGGCCAAAAATGGACCCCCCTTCCTTAACTACAGAATGGCATGCAGAATTTTAATTGATGGTGTTCATAGTGGGGGCAACCTTTTCAAAATCAAATGTATATAGATATGTTAGGGCTAGCTAGGGCTAGGGGTAGGCCTCCCACCAAATTGCCAGATTTCCGCGACCCCCCTCCCCAGATTTTCAGATTCTGCTATCCCCCCTTAGATTTTTGGCCCCAAAGTGGCCAAAAATAGCAAAAATATAGAAAATTTAGGGTTTTTGGGCAATTTTGGCCGACAACCATTAGGTATGTAAAAGTAGGGAGGGGATCTGGCAAAAAGGGGAGGGGAGTCGAAAAAGTAGATTTGGAGGGAGGGGCATAGGTGTAACGGGGATTTGGGTTGGGGGGCCCTCCCCCGGAATTTGGGGGGCCCTCCCCCGGAATTTGGGGGGCCCTCCCCCGGAATTTGGGGGGGCCCTCATAGTTTCACCAGGGGGGCGGGGGGGGGGGCGGTACTCCGGGTACTCCCCCCCCCCCCAAAATTTGCGACCAACCTCCCCCCCAGATTTTTGGACTATCCCTCCCCCCACTTTTGGTTACCCCCCCAACCCCCCCCAGCACTTTTTGGGGTCGAAAAGTTAGCTAAATTTTGCTAAAAAATGGTCATTTTTTGAAAAATTTTTCTCAAATTTTGGCTTAAAATTGATTTAAAACGGTGTAAAAAACGCCTAAAACGATAAAAACAAGCCTTGTTTCGACCGAAAACGCGTTAAAATACAGAAAATTTTGCGTTTTTAGGCCAGTTTTTGAATTTTCTGAGGTCCGAATTTTGGGGGGATACTCCCCATCACATTTCGGGGGTCGACCACCAAATTTCCGAAGTTTACCCCCCCAACCGAAATTTCCGGGGAAACTATGGGCCCCCTTTTTAGACCCCCCACGACAACCCCCCCACGACAACCCCCCCAACACCTCCCCCCAAAAAATTTTTCTTTTTTTATGCCAAAAATCCCATTTTCAGCCATTGCTAATGCCAAAAAGCATTCAACTATGACGTAATTTTGACATTAGAAAGAGGTTTTAAACTCGAAAACTTGATTGCCTACATGTTTCTAAGTCTAAAATAAGGTCAATATTGAGCCAGAAAGTCCATAAAACCGTTAAAAACGTGTATTTCTGGCAATAATAAACACTTTAAGCCAAATATTTTGACTTTTTTGAAAAATTTTGTAGAATTTACCTTAAAAATACCCAATTTTCGGCCCATTTTTCCCCAACCCCCCCCCCCCCCCCCAATTACACCTATGGGGAGAGGTCAGAAAAATTTTGGAGGTGGGGGGGTCGGCGAAAAATCGGTTTTTCTTTAAAAAAACTGCTAAATTTTCTAAATTTTCAGCTATGTTTAGCGTGTTTTAAGGTATATATATAATTAAGCGAATTTTAGCAAGTTTTCGCTAATTTTTGAAAATTTTCGAATTTTTGGCTAAAAATTTGCAAAAATTCAGGTGGGAAGGGGGTTGAAAATTTTAAGGGGGGGGTCGGCCGAAGGCCGTTTGGGGGGGATGGGCTGGAAAAATTTTGTACTTATTTTGATGGGGGACAAAAATTTTGCCTTGGTCCCCCCTTAGGATTCGAAAAAATTGTTTGTCTCCGATTTGGCTGAGAACTTGCCCCTGGGGTACATTGAGTCGAGAGATCGATCCGATGGTGGATGGATCGATCGATCAGTTCAATCGATCGATCAAAATAGATCAAATCTTTTTGTCACAAATTTTCGCGAAAAGTCGCCCCTAGGGTAATTCGGGGGTGCTTATTCCGAATCTCCAGTCGAAATTTCATAAAACTAGATCATTCGCTCGCAAAAATTAATTTTCATCGATTTTTCGAAAATTCGTCAATAACTCTATTTTGGCAGCAGGATCGAAATTTCGTCTGCAGATTCGGAATCAGCATTCAGCACACCCGAATTATATACCCTAGGGGCGACTTTTCGCGAAAATCTTGATCGATCGATTCTACTGATCAATCGATCCATCAGGTTTTTGTCACCCCCGTCTACGTGCTAAAAATTTTTAGCGGGAGGGTCGGCGACACCTCCATTTCGGGGGAGGGGCCCCCAACCCCCAGGGTTGGGCGAGACCGAGATTTCACCGAGACCGAGACCGTGAACGAGACCGAGACCAGGGTACCGAGACCGAGACCGAGACTGGCCAAGTCTCGGCTTTTGGGCGAGACCGAGACTAGCAATTTTAAGCTTAAACTTAATTTCTTCCAGTTTTTGAGGCTTAGACCCAGTATTATGGGTTTTAACACATAAACATACGGTTGCCGCACCTCGTCAGTTAATTTTCGTTACACTGATTTAAAAATTTCGCTGAAATTTGATGTTTTCAAAAAATTTCCGGTCTCGGTCCGAGACCGAGACTTATGGGTGACCGAGACCGAGACTGGCCAAGTCTCGGCTTTTGGGCGAGACCGAGACTTCCCGCCCCCCCCCAACACACCTATGCCGAAAAGGTGTGGTAGGCGAAAACAATGGGGGTGTGGGTTTGAAAACATGTAGGGTGGGGGTCTGGCGAAAAAGGGGGAGGGGGGGGGGTCGAAAAAAGTCGCTATGGGGGGGGAGGGGCATGCTTAGGTGTACCGGAGATTTGGGCTGGGGGGCGTCCCCCATCTTTGTTGGGGGGCCCCCTCTGGGAGACTCCCCCAACCCCCCACCCCAGGGCCAGGACCCCCCCCCCCCCCCGTTCAATTCAACTCAGTTCAATCGATCGATCAAAATTGATTAAAAACTTGTCACAAATTTTCGCGAAAAGTCGCCCCTAGGGTAATTCGGGGGCGCTTATTCCGAATCTCCAGTTGAAATTTCATAAAACTGGATCATTCGCTCGCAAAAATCAATTTTCATCGATTTCTAGATAATTCGTCAATAACTCGATTTTGGCAGCTCGGATCGAAGGTTCGTTTGCAGATTCGGAATCGGCATTAAACACACCCGAATTACCCTAAACTTTTTTGTGGGAGCCCCCTCCAGAGACCCCTTCCAGGACCCCCCAACCCCCCCCCAAAAAAAATTGTCAATTTTTATGACAAAAATCGCATTTTCAGCCGTTTCTAATGCCAATGAACATTCAACTATGAAGTGATTTTGGTAGATATGGTTTTTAAACTCGAAAACTTGATTGCCAACATTTCCAAATCCAAAATAAGGTCAATAATGAGTCAGAAAGTTCATAACGTGTATTAAAAATGTGTACGTATTTCTCGCAATAATAAACACTTTAGGCCTAAAATTTGGACATTTTTTAAAATTTTTGCAAAATTTACTCCAAAATACCCAATTTTTGGCCGTTTTTCGCGCCTTAGGCGCGACTACACCCCCCCCCCCCAGTTGGCCCTGGCGATTCTATATCATTATGTATACTTTTCATTATGTATACCAGTCATTATGTATACGCCGTTATGTATACCCCCCATTATGTATACCGAAATTTATGTATACTCATTTTTATGTATACCCAAAATTATGTATACTCGTCATTATGTATACTTTTCAAAAATCAATAACTACCAATTCTAAATTCGAAATTCAACAATTATAAACATTTTTATTACCTATTAAAATATACATATATATGTAAATTGTAAATTATGTTTTTGGTTGTTTTGGTTATTTTGCTTTTTTGGTTGTCCCGAGTCCGCTAGTCAATTCCAATTGTTCCTTGTTCAGGAGTTATGGGCAATCGCTCGCAGATACGTAGTCATCAGCACGTAAACCAAGGGAAAATTGTGGTTAAAAAGGTGGGGAAAAACACATCAAATCGAAAATTTGGAAATTTCGAAAATTTAGCCTTCGTGAAACAGGCCTTCGGAACCTTTGCTTGTAGGAATTTAAAATCCATAGAAAGGAAGGAGGGGGGGAAAGAGAGCTAACTTCGAGTATGGTGAGTGGAGGAGTATATACTCGTAACGGAACAAATCTCAGATTGTTATAAATTTTTGTAATTTTAGTATGTCTAGTGGTGAGTGAGAAGTATAGGGGGGGTATAATGTTATGGGAACAGATCTCGAAATTTGTATGATTTTTTTCTAATTTTTAACTGAAAGTATACATAATGACGAGTATACATAAATTTGGTATACATAAAAATGAGTATACACAAATTTCGGTATACATAATGGAGGGTATACATAACGGCGTATACATAATGATTGGTATACATAATGAAAAGTATACATTGGACACCTTGGGTGTTGGCCCATTTTTTAGGGTTTTTTCCCCTGGGGGGATTTTTTGCAAAAGTAAGCCAAAATTGGTATTTTTCCGCGTATATATATATTTTGCACGTAGAAACGCGAAAAGTTCTCAAAAAGTCAGAATTTAAGCTAATTAGGGGAGCGCGTTAG
>JASAND010020333.1:0-25908 GCA_030248195.1 Trissonchulus latispiculum
CCAGAGTCCAACCAGGACAGTCTGGTAAGGACAAGCTGACGATATAGGTGCGCAGACGGGGAGCATCCCCTGTCGGCAAATCAAGGAGGAATTGGTCCGCCTGAATGGCGTGACCAAGCTGACGCAACTGCACATAGGTGTACAGCTGTTTGATACACCAGAACTGATGCGGAATTCCCGGAATCGTGATGACGTAGCCATAGTAAAGCGAAATCGGGCAGCTATCGTCGGCGATATTGATTCGACCTCCGGCTGCTCGACTGGAGGATTAGCTGGCGGAGGAGGTCCAACGACGACTACGGCAGAAGAAACTGCACCCACCTGTGGAGGTGAGCGACTTTGGCGACGACGGGACTGCTCAGCGGCTCTCGGCAATAGTTGCCGTGGAGCTTCTGGAGACGGGAACTTTTGTCGCTTCGGATTACGCCGACGGCGTTCATCGTCCGTATCGCTGGAGCCAGAGTATCGGCGATACCGAGGCAAAGGCATGTCCTGAAATAAAAATAAATAAATAGAAAGGACATCACGAGATCGTAAATGGTAACGCGCTGTGTTAGCGTCGTTACGGTGCGGTTGTGGATTTCTTACAGAATGTGTTTGGTGTAAGGGCATGGGATTTCTGGGGAGATGTGGAATGGCTTTATCCACGTGATACCACTGTGGAGTTTTCTTAGATTGAGTTGTGGGGTCACCTAATTCAACTAAAATGTTTGGATATTTGATGTCGAGTATGCGAAATGATCCAGAATATTTTGCGCTATGTTTGGGGGAGAGACCGACTTTAGTGTGATCTTTTCGGATGTAAACAGTATCGTTAACTCGATAAGAAGGATTATTCGCTTTCTTATCGTTCTGAGTTTTGTATGATTGCTGGGTATCCCTGAGGTGGCACCTGTTGGCGCGGAACCAGCTGACGGGGATCTACCGGTGCGGGCTACAGTGGTCGTCGAACACGTGGTTCATAAATGAATACACGCGGTTCGAACGCGTTTGAAGCATAAGCAGGTGGCCTTGGGTAATAACCCTGAGGTGCTACGGGATAGCCAGGCGTAGTCGTACACAGATTTTGTGCTGCGACACCAGCGTGTGCAATAGCTTGTGGGTAACTAAAAACTGTGCACACATGGTGTGCTGCACTGGTGCTGGTATGCTGTACTGTGCACATTGCTTGTGCTGCAGTAACACTATCAGGATAAGTGTACAACGGGTTTGATCCACTAGTGTGTAGTTCCGTATGCACGATGTGTGAGTGAGGCACTGTGCTCACAGCGTGAGCTGCAGTGGTAGTGAAACGAGACACTGTGCTCACAGCTTGATCTGCAGTGGTAGTAATGGTTTCAATTTGAACCGTAGGAGTGGAGGTTCAGTAGCTAATTCTTTAGCACTAATGTTGGCAGATTCTGTCACCTGAATGCTTCCTAACGAATCATCTAGCTGTTGGATTTCGTCCGACATGTTATCATTATTAGCTAAGCTTATGTCAGATGGGGAACAGATAACCGATAATTTTGAAAAAGCGAAACTTTTTAACAAATATTTTACTTCGGTTTTTACAACAGATAACGGACTTGCTCTAGAAAATCTTGGAAACCCAACTACATGTATTGGCAATATAAATTTCGATGAAAACATTGTACTAAAACACTTAAAAAATCTTCCGGCTAAATATAGCAGTGGCCCGGATGAAATTCCACAGATTTTATTGGTGAAACTGGCCTCAGTCATAGCAAAACCATTATCTGTATTGTTCAAAAATTCTTTTGATTTAGGCATTGTACCAGCTGAATGGAAGTTAGCTAAAGTTATCCCTATTCATAAAAAAGGCAAAAAATCTGAATTCAGTAACTATAGACCAGTTAGCCTTCTATGCAGTAGTAGTAAAGTAATGGAATCTATTCTAGCTGAATTTTTAACAAATTATTTAGAAGCTAATAAGCTACTCAGTGTGAATCAATTTGGTTTCCGCAAAAAACGGTCAACAGTAGCGCAGCTTCTCACTACTTTAAACAATTGGACTAAGGCGTTAGATCATAAAATTAAACATTGATGTGATTTATCTCGACATAGCAAAGGCATTTGACACAGTTTCTCATCCTAAGCTACTCCAAATTCTTACTTCGCTAGGTATAAATGGACTTTTTCACATTTGGATATCAAATTATTTAACTGATAGAAAGCAGTTCGTTCAAGTTGAGCAGTGCTCTTCTACGAAATTATCGGTAATTTCCGGGGTTCCTCAAGGAAGCATTCTAGGTCCTTTGTTGTTTTTGCTATATATTAATGACTTATGCTCTGTATTACGTACGCTTGATGTTAAATTGTATGCCGACGATGCTAAGCTCTATTTGGCTTATGTAAATTCTGATGAAAGTCAAGTCATAGTTCAGCATGACTTGGATAATGTATAGAATTGGACTAATACTAAGCAACTATCTTTAGCCTTATCTAAATGTGTTGTTATGTATTTGGGACATGTAAATCCCAGAATGACTTACGTTCTCGGTACTCAGCAACTTGATAATGTTTCCAATTTTGTGGATCTTGGTGTTAGAATATCTAGCGATCTAAAATTTTCTATGCATTGCAATGATATTGCAAAAGCTGGTTTTAAAAAAGTTAACCTGATCTTCTCAGCTTTTCGAAATAGAAATCCAAAATTTATGATAAAACTGTACAAAGCATATGTGAGGCCAAAACTGGAATGTTGTTCTGAAGTTTGGTCACCTTATTTGCTTAAAGACATTGACTTGATAGAACGCGTCCAACGTCTTTTTACCAGAAAGTTGTCTGGCTTTCGAAATTTATCTTATGCCGAACGTTTAAGTAAACTAAATTTGCCTTCCTTGGAAGAAAGGAGGATATATAAGGATATGGTTATGGTGTATAAAATTATTCATGGTCTGGTACAACTGTCATTTGATGATTTCTTTGAGTACACTCGAAATCCTGCTATTCCAGGTAACTCTAGAAAGTTGTTCATGGAAAGAACAAGTTTAAACGTTAGAAAATATTTTTTCAATCAAAGGGTGATTGAAATTTGGAACTCTTTGGATGATTTCGTAGTTTCAGCAGAAAATCTTGAAATTTTTAAAAGCCGTCTCGCTGCTATTTCATTTTTGAACTTCACCAAGGGGCGAGGATTAGCAGCCGGATAATCGGCCCACCTTGCTCCTTTCAACCTACAATATTGTGCAATGATGCGTCTACAACCACTTTTTTGTTTTGTCATTTATATGCTAAATTGTAATACTATGCGTTGCTGCGTATTCTTTGGTTGGTTGATAAACTACTACTACTACTACTACTACTACTACTAACCCTAATTGATCGTTACCTTGAGCTTCTTGAGCTTCGCGAGCTCGTTGGCAGCTGAGATGACACGGTGAAAGTTCCGCGTTTTGTTTCATCTGGTAGGTAGCGGTTGTGCATTTCCAAATGCGTCGCTGAAGATCAGGGATGCTTGAAGCCTACATCTTCACCAACCGGTCCGTTCCAGCTGCGGAAAGATGGAGATCATCGTCGTACAACCGTCTGTTCAGGTTTAAGCTCCGGTGGCTTGCGCCAGGTGCGGCAGGGGAGCTCACTCAGAAAAGCATCGTCCTCGATCTCAAGGACATGGAAGCCTTCGCGTTCGCACTCAGCACGCAAGCGCTGGTCAAATGCCACCAATCGCTGAACAGAAATGGCATATTTCGTCTGCGGGATCATCAGCGAGACGAACACTCTGGAAGCTACCAAACGCAGCTCATCCCGCAGAGCGCGGAAAGCGGCATCATCGGGGGAATCAAGGAGGTGCAACCTCGCCATGTTGACAACGATGAACTGATAATCCCTTGGATTGATGCGGCGTTTTTGAAGCATACGGCGGATGTCGTTCAGCTTACCACCACCCTTCGCCGCGATGTCACCACATTCCAACGATCCCAGGTGCTTCAATTGCAGGTGCGTAGCCATCGATCAGTTCACGGAAATTCGGAACGGTTGCATACAAATGATGAAGGATCAGCAGGTGCACGTCATCCCGTGCCAGAGTCCAACCAGGACAGTCTGGTAAGGACAAGCTGACGATATAGGTGCGCAGACGGGGAGCATCCCCTGTCGGCAAATCAAGGAGGAATTGGTCCGCCTGAATGGCGTGACCAAGCTGACGCAACTGCACATAGGTGTACAGCTGTTTGATACACCAGAACTGATGCGGAATTCCCGGAATCGTGATGACGTAGCCATAGTAAAGCGAAATCGGGCAGCTGTCGTCGGCGATATTGATTCGACATGCCGGCTGCTCGACTGGAGGATTAACTGGCTGAGGAGGTCCAACAACGACTACGGCAGAAGAAACTGCACCCACCTGTGGAGGTGAGCGACTTTGGCGACAATGGGACTGCTCAGCGGCTCTCGGCAATAGTTGCCGTGGAGCTTCTGGAGACGGAAACTTTTGTCGCTTCGGATTACGCCGAGGGCGTTCATCGTCCGTATCGCTGGAGCCAGAGTATCGGCGATACCGAGGCAAAGGCATGTCCTGAAATAAAAATAAATAAATAGAAAGGACATCACGAGATCGTAAGTGGTAACGCGCTGTGTTAGCGTCGTTATGGTGCGGTTGTGGATTTCTTACAGAATGTGTTTGGTGTAAGGGCATGGGATTTCTGGGGAGATGTGGAATGGCTTTATCCACGTGATACCACTGTGGAGTTTTCTTAGATTGAGTTGTGGGGTCACCTAATTCAACTAAAATGTTTGGATATTTGATGTCGAGTATGCGAAATGATCCAGAATATTTTGCGCTAAGTTTGGGGGAAAGACCGACTTTAGTGTGATCTTTTCGGATGTAAACAGTATCGTTAACTCGATAAGAAAGATTATTCGCTTTCTTATCGTACTGAGTTTTGTATAATTGCTGTGCTTTTAGGAGTGTGTTGTGAGTGGATGTCCACGCAAGACGTAGTGCATTCTGGAGATGACATATGTAGGAACCTGTTTCGTTGTAATTTGGTCGAGTCCTTGGTATAGTTAATTCTAACGGTATCAAAACGTCACGACCATAGGTAAGGTAAAAGGGTGACTCTTTTGTACTAGCATGAGGTGAGGCACGCATGCAAAAAAGTGCAGCTGTAACAACTGATCCCAATCTGTCTGCATTTCGTTTGCGAACATTCGCAAAACAGACATGATTGTCGCATGTTGTCGTTCTACCTGTCCGTTACATTGAGGATGGTATGTAGTAGTATTAACTTTTCTAATTTTGAAGAGTTCACACAATTCCTTAACAATGGACGACAAAAAGTTCGCTCCTTTATCGGAGACCAAGACTTCTGGAGGTCCATCGCGACAGATTATGTTGTCAAAGAGATGTTTTGCAATTGTGGTAGCTTTTTGATCCCTAATTGGGAAGGCTTCAGGGAATTTGGTAAACGAATCCACAAATTCCAGAAGATACTGGTTACCACCTTCCGTTATCGGTAAAGGACCAGTGATGTCAACGTGAAGACGTACCCAAGGACCTTCGGGAGGTAGAGGGACCAAAGATGCTTTCGGACGTCGTTTACACTCTTTATTCTGTGCACATATTTCACAAGAATATACGTAGAACTTAACTTCACTCCTACATTTTGGCCAAATATACTTTCGTTTGAGTCTTTGGTAAGTTTTGTCAAATCCTGAATGACCACCAAGAGATGAGTCATGATAAGCCTGGAGAATTGTTTCTCTAAGGCTCTCTGGAACAACTATGCGTGTGTCATATCTACTGGATTCGTTCGGCTGGTATACTAGCAATTCGTCTTTTGTGAGTTTACAGTTTTTAGCGAACGTTTGGAGTCTTTTTGTTAAAGATGTTAGTGGTTTCGTACCCTTGAGGACACTTATGATAGTGATCAATTCAGCATCCTCTGCTTGTGCAGCTTGAAGGTTATTCATACTTGGCAAGGCTTCAACTTGAGCGCAAAGCCTGCTAAGTGCGTCTGCATTAGCATTCGATTTGCCTGGTCGGTAATCAATTTCGATGTCATAATTTTGTAGGATCATTGCCCATCGAGCAAGGCGAGGTGCTGGATTTCTGATGGTCAGAAGTCATTTCAATGGTTGACAGTCAGAAACAACCTTGGATTTCTGACCGTACAAATAGCATCGAAAATGCTCAATACTCCACACCAAAGCCAATGCTTCCTGCTCAACAGATGGATATTTCCGTTCATGTTTGTTGAGCGATCTGCTAGTGTAGGCAATAGCATGTTCCTTGCCGTTGTGGATTTGACTAAGGACGCTACCTACACCAGTTCCACTTGCATCGCAATGGACAATAGACTGTTTGGTAAAGTCTGGAAAAGCTAAAACTGGCTCTGATGTTAAGCGCTGTTTCAATGCCTTGAATGCTTCATCGCATTCAGGACTCCAGTTAAAAGTCGTCGTTTTTCGTAACAATTTGTTGAGAGGTTCAGCAATCTGTGCAAAGTTTTGGACAAATTTTCTGTAATAAGAAGCTAATCCTAAAAATCTTCTTAGGTCAGAGACATTTTTAGGCTGTGGGTATTCAGCAACAGCTTTCGTCTTTCCTGGATCAGGTCGGATGCCATAGCTAGAGACAACATGCCCCAAAACGTTAACGGAAGACGTCGCAAAAGCACACTTTTTTGGTTTCAGCTTAAGGTTGTGAGAATGCAATCTCTGCAACACTGTTTCGATGTCTTTCAAGTGCTGATCAAAGTTTTGACTGTAAATTAATATATCGTCAAGATAGTATAGGCAAATTTTATAATATAGGCCTGCTAGTGTGAAATCCATGAGTCTTTCGAAAGTCGCAGGAGCATTTACAAGACCAACAGGCATACAATTAAATTCCCATAACCCCATGAAAGACGAAAACGCTGTTCTCTCTCTTGATTCAGGGTCCATTTCAACTTGCCAGTACCCAGAACAGAGATCTAGTGTTGAAAAATAGCGCGCGTTCCTGAGTGAGTCTAGTAATCTATCTATCCTAGGTAAGGGGAAAGTGTCAATCTTAGTAATTCTGTTCAACCCCCTGTAGTCGACACAGAATCTATCAGTACCGTCTTTCTTTTTAACAATCACAATGGGATTAGCCCATGGCGAACTACTTGGTCTAATGATCTTTTTTTCATGCATTTCGGTGATGTGTTTCCTGATGATCTCTTCTTGCCTGTAAGGAATCCTGTATGGTTGTCGTTTTGTAGGACGTACGTCTCCGGTATCAATGTTATGGCGAACAACATTTGTCCTGCCAAAATCATACGCAGATTTTGCAAACACGTTTATGTTCTTATTGAGACAATCCTTTAGTTGGTGTAGCTGTCCTTTAGACAAATGGCTCGTGTCGTAACTAATTTCATCAAGAACCTTGGTCGGGTCCTTGTGGTCACGTGGTTCGGTTGGTACGACGGTGTAAACAATTGAGTCCGGAAGAGGTTCAGTCGTTCCTACGACTGTACCAGCACGAAGTGTGACCGGTGCGTTGTGAGGGTTCATCAAACGAAGTGGTATCTCCGAGTTAACAGATCTAACGATAGTTCTGGCGGCAAAAACAGTGTGTCTTTCCTGTAGATTTTGATGAGGTTCAAAAACATAATCCTTTCCGTCAGGTATTGTTCCCACTGATGCGGCTAACACCACTTCAGTTCTAGGGTACAAAGTTAAGTCGTTATCCAGTTTAACTAGGTAGTTAGACTTAGTTCCTTGTTTGTTTAAAAGGAAGGGTAAGTGTTCTCCGGCTATTTTTAATTGGGGTGAGGAAAAATTTATATAGACAGGTCCTAACCGAGATAAAAGGTCTCTTCCTATGATGCTGTCGATACTAGCGTGGTCTACTACGTGAACTGTGTGATCGATATTTTGTGATCCCAGTCTAATTGATACTAAGAGTGCTCCTAACAAGGTTAAACCGTGTCCCGAGGCAGAAAATGCTTGTGTCAATGGCTTCTGCAGTTTGCCTAGGCGTTTGTGAATTTTAGCGGAAATGAGCGTTCAAAATGACCCTGTATCGATCAACGCAGCATACTTGCTGTCGCTGAGACCAACTTCAGTGACTGGTGGAGGCACTGACTTGTTAGTTAACATATTGACGTATTTAGGAGGCCATATTATACTTGAGATTGGCGTTTCACAGGTGTCAGTGTCAGTTTGGTGCTGACTGCTGACTGGTCCTGGAAGTTTTTCCTTTGGACTAGTATCCTGTGTTTCGTCCAAGTTTAAGGTTTGCATAGGCAAAAAGGCACTAGTGTCAGGTTCCCTGGGTTCTTCGTCTTTCCTATTTCGCCTGTTAGGAAGAAATTTTGATAACACGAATCGCCTAGCTAGGACATAAATAATTAAGCCTAGAACTAACAAGATAGAAATAACTACCGCCAAGTTTATTAACAACTGTATTGGCCCTTTGAGTAGACTGTTTAGAAGAGAACCAGCCCCATGAGCGGCACCCACTAAAAGTTTAGCTCCTCCCTCTCCAACGCCAACTAAGATGTGTGCAACGGCTTCACCCTCTCCCGCAATTACTTCACCCAAACCATCTCCAATTCCCCGTAGAGTGGCAGCTACGGCTTCAGGGTTGGTAGACAATTGTGTCGTGTAATTGATTAATGCAGCCAGCTGTGTTTCCGTTCGTAAAAGTCGGAGTTCGTGACTCCTAAGACTACTCATTGTCGCTGCTACTCCAGCAAGTCGACTATGAAACAGAGCTGGTACATCAAAATATATGACGTGTTCGTGTTGTTGCCATATGGTTTCATATGGGAGTTTCGTTACGTGAACGGGACCTGTGGTGCTTCGCCAACCGTTATCTGTCTTGTAGATTCCTTTTATTGTGTGAGCACATGAAATTTCTGGTGAGTAATGAATCAAATTGGTACTTCCTGCCGGGGCGAACAGTTCACCTCCGATGACTACCGGTAAGTTAGCGTAGCATTTACCCTGGTACTTATGATCCCAGTAAATAGCATCTGCCGCTACCTGTTTGCATAGCCAAATCATGACTGATTTGCCAGCAAAGGCAGCGTGAATGTCTGTTCTGTTGCGTAGAATCCCGGCGACTAGCGTCGGATCAATTCTTAGGGGTCAGAGCCTTGCTCAATAGATCCGACATACATGCGGCCTACTCTGGTAAAGTGGTTATGGTGTGGGAATGTCGTCAAGTTCTACCAGACAAGATCTATTGGGACTATAGGGTAAACGATACGTGCTATGATTACATTCCGGTCATACAATCGAATACACTCTGGTTCATCATTCCCGGCACCAGTGATCTCACAACCCAAGCCCATGCTATTCCTTGTTAGCATAACCGGCAGGGAATACACAAAGGACCAGGAGGATGGCAAACGACTGCAGGGAAGGTACATGTAGAGTCAGTTCCCATTGAGATAGCATGGAAAGGCGACTGGAAAGTGTTTACTTTCGACAAGCCTAGCATGCTCCATGATAGGTACATGGGTATCGAAAGCAGCATAGGCATGCTAATAAACTACCACTTACGACTTGATCGCCTGGAGCGGATTTCCACGCGACTGGTGGACTACTCTTCCAAACTATCGACGGATCCTGAAGCGGCTAGGGCTGTGCTCAGTGGAATCGGCGAGGGTACTGGTGCACTCATCAAGGGCGTGGGTGCCGGAGTGGGAGACGGATTGGCAGGATTGGGCAAAGGAGTTGGGTCGGCGCTGAAGGGAGCCGGAGAAGGTGCGGGAGACCTAGTATCGGACCTGCTGAAAGGTCCTTTACAAGTAGTGCTAAATATCATTATAATAGGAGGTGTGATTCTCCTCTCCGTAGTAATAGTTTACACCTGTGTTAAACAAAGGTGGATTCAGAAATGTCTGACTCGTTTTAGAGACCGAGACAGGCACGACGGAGAACCTGGCGGAAACTTAGTCGAAATAGTAACGCCTGTGGAAAGTGGTTTCTCGTGTGCTCCCATAAAAGTGGACTCCCAGCGCTCGGTAGAAACGGTCCAAAACGCCCCGTTTGAGTTGTGGCCAAGTCAGCTTCAGAAGTTAAGTGGCAAAACTGGGGGATGTCAAGCAGAGCTTGAATGTCGGCCCCAGCCAACGGCGACAGCTCATTTGAATGGGAAACCCGTTCGATGTTTGATCGATACCGGGGCAGCCGTTTCTATCCTAGCGTATTCCGTTGCAAAGCAAATAGGAATCGTTAAGTCAGCTAAGCTTAGGTCCGTCTCCTCGTTTTCACAACACGCTGTTGCGGTGGTTGGCACCTTATCAGCTCTTGTACATCTCGCGGGGGTAAATCTGAACCATGATTTTGCAGTAGTGGACCAAATGCCTTATGACTGCATCATAGGTTCCGATCTTCTACGGAGATGTGACAACCTCTGGGTAGACTTTCTCAATGGTAAATTAGCTTTGAGCCAGAACCCGGAAGGAAAGCTTTCGAAGCCGATGTTAAGCTGGCCGGACGTGCTACCAGGATGCCCTACAGCAAATACAAGAGTTACCGTCCACGCGGTAGAAGAACTCAAGATTCCACCAAGAGCACAAGTATTTTTCTTAGCAAAGGCAAAACAACCATGGATAAGGATTTTCGGAGTTCAGACTTAGTCTTTGAAGGAAGCGAGGCGCTTCTGCCCAGGCATGGGCTCATTGGCGCTAGGAGTCTGGTGAGAATGGAAACCGACGAGGACGTTCCAGTTAGATTGATGAATGTGACGGCAGAGCCAGTTACATTGAGGCCAGGAACGAAGTTAGGATGGCTGGAGGTTGCGAATATAGTTTGTGAGGTTTCTCCACTAAGCGAGAAGCCAAGCTTGCCATGCTCAAGGGAGGAATTTTTGAACAGGTTTGATTGGGGAGAAGCGGAGCTGACACCAGAAGAATTAAATCGGTTACAGGAACTTATCAGGGGATTCAGCAATGTTTTTTCCAGTTCGGAATTCGACCTAGGCCGCACCGATGTAATACGTCATAAGATCGAGTTGACGGATAGCCAACCGAGAAAGTACCGACCTTATCGCATTCCGGTCCAGATTCGAGGGGAAGCTACCAGATATCTGGAAAATATGGAGAAGAAAGGTCTCATAAGAAAAAGTACTTCCCCTTGGGCGAGTCCGTTGTTGCCGGTAAAGAAACGTGACGGAAGTTGTCGTTTCGTTGCAGATTACCGGTACGTAAACAGGGCGACGAAGCGCGATTGTTTTCCATTGCCACACGTCACTGAGATTTTGGACTCGGTTGGCGGCAGTAGATACTTCACAACCCTTGACATGGCCAGTGGTTACCATCAAGTAGAGCTTGATGAGGCAAGCAAAGAGGTTACCGCCTTTTCAACGTTCGCCGGGCATTTCGAGTACAATGTTTTACCAATGGGACTGTCAAACGCATGCGCCACGTTTCAGAGACTGATGGAGCATGTCCTGCATGGTCTCCACTGGAAGACTTGCCTCGTCTATATTGATGACATCATTGTCTTCTCCGACGCATTTGATAAGCACCTCACGCATTTGTCGGAGGTATTAATTAGATTGAGGCAATTCAATCTTAAGCTGAAGCCTAAAAAGTGTAAGTTTGCAAGAAAGTCTGTAGATTTCCTAGGACATCAGTTGACGCCATCGGGCTTGCAGCCAGATCCTGGTAAGATCGAGGTAGTCAAGAACTACCCGGTTCCAAAATCAGCCCAGGATATTAAAAGATTCCTCGGCCTGGTAAATTACTATCGAAGATTCATCAATAAGTGTTCAGCAATAGCGGAGCCTCTAAGAGGTCTTCTCAGAAGGGGCGTCCATTTTCGTTGGTCAACAGCCTGTCAGAATGCTTTTGAAACATTGAAAGAAAGACTTATCAGTGCGCCAATTCTAGCATATTCAAATTTCCAGATTCCGTTTGTCCTCCACTGCGACGCGAGCGGGGAGGTCTAGGCGCGGTTCTAAGTCAGATACAAAATGACAAGAAACGAGCAATCGCATATGCTAGCCGTCCCTTGAAGAATTACGAAAAGAACTATCCTCCGGTTGAACTGGAGGCACTAGCTCTTACTTGGGCGGTAGAACATTTTAAATGTTATCTAAATGGCAAAAACTTTACGGTTTATACCGACTGTGCGGCCCTGCGTTGGTTATTTTCCGTCCGGAACCCAAGCGCACGGCTAGCTCGTTGGGCATTAGCCTTACAAGCGTATGGCATGGAAATAATACATAGGAAGGGAATTAACAATGCCAATGCTGATGCACTGTCACGGATTCCAGTAGTGCTAGCAATTGCACAAGGTCCACTGGAGCGCATTCCTGAACTGCTGGAACGCGATAAAGAGTTTGGGGCCATCCTAAACTACCTAAAGAAAGGGGAACTTACGAATGACCGTAGAATAGCATCCCAAGTAAAACAGTTCAGTGAAAATTTTTCACTCGACAACGGGAATCTTCTTTACCATCCAGCATCGCTAGGTTCAAGGCTGAAGCTTTTGGCAGTGCCGAAAGAATGCCAGGAAGTAGTGCTGAAGGAGATGCATGAATCTCCAACAGCGGGTCATGTAGGATTTGCCAAAATGTTTCAAGCCCTTAAGCGTCGGTTCTATTGGCGTTCCATGAGGAAGGATGCGAAGAGATGGTGTGATTCCTGTGAGCAGTGCTTGATCAGGAAAGACCCACCTCGGCCGATCAAACTACCTTTGGCTACTACTAGGAAAACCGGACCATTTCACAGAGTGGCGGTTGATATAACCGGACCGTTTCAGACAACTAAGAGAGGAAATAATTATGTAATAGTGTTTATATGCACTTTTACAAAATGGGCAGAAGCGATAGCTATACCAGACACAAAAACGGAGAGGCTTGTCAGAATTTTTGCTGAAGAAATAATCTGCAGGCACGGTTGTCCTGTAGAGTTATTGTCCGACAACGGACGCAACCTAACCAGCAATCTAATGAAAGATGTTTGTCAAATGTTGCAGGTAACCAAGTTAACGACAGCACCCTATCGTCCACAGTCAAATGGTACGGTGGAACGATACAACAGAACACTAAAAACAATGATATCCTTCTATGTTAGCAAAGTCCAAGACGACTGGGACGATTACTTGCCAATGGTAACCTTTGCATATCGCAATGCTACTCACGAGGCTACGCGGGAAAGCCCGTTCTTTCTAGTATATGGACGCGATGCCATTTTACCCGTAGAAGCAGTTTTGAAAATACAAAAGTCTTGCTACGATGAAACAGAAGACTACAAAAGAGACCTTGCAGTGCAGATTCGAACTGCATGGAGATGCGCAGAAGACGCACTGCAAGAAAGTCATGATAGGCAAAAGGAAAGATACGACATACATGTGAACCAACCGGAATTTGAAGTCGGCGATCGCGTATATGTTAAGAGACATATAACGCCAAAGGGACTCAGTAAGGCATTTACGCCTAAATATGCTGGTCCTTATAGGACCGTACGGCTGAAATATCCGTTTGTCACATTACAGTCAGTGGACAACCCGAGAAAACTCATCGAAAAGGAGCATTTAGAAAATTGCAAAAAAGTACCAAAACTGCACCTGCCAACCATGTCGGCAAACGACAACACTCTATCCGCTGGTGCAGATCTGGCTACTACGAAAACCAAAGGAAAAGAGGATCAAGGTTTGGAAGTAACAACTGAGAAAAATCCAGTTGAATCGAAGGGGTCCTATAATCTTCGACCTCGACAAACGAAATTATGACTAGTCGTGGTTCAGAACCTTTGGGTAGAGCCCAACCCGGTGAAAATCCCCTCTTTAAACTGTGTGAACCTGTATGTAATCGTCATCTTAATGTTTTTTGTTTATTTTAGGGCTATGTCCGATGCTGGAGAGCGACCGTCAGTGGAGCTGGAAGCGATGGAATCACAGGGAGCTTGCGGTGGAGCTTCGTCAGAGACGGAGGCCGACCAACAACCCAAAGGTGCAATGGCAGGGGTTCTTCTCGACGAGGCGGAGGAGGACGAAATTGTCATCTATTTGGATGAAGCTGCCTTGGCGGATCAGACTGTTCATATTGTGGATGTGAACAGCAAGCTTCATTGGTTCCACGTGGTCCCTGGATTCAATTTGGGAATCACTGGGGTTTCCTTTGATAGCCTAGCGCGTGCTTGGCTGTATCTGACTTTGCAGAGGATGGGACAAACATACTGTCTGGATTACCTGATGGGGTCTGGCTGACACCAGACTTTCACAGTAGCCTTCACAGTATTTAGTAAAATGTTGAAGCAACTTTGGAAGGCCCATCCAGAAATGGCGGCAAAGGCAGTGGTGGAAAGGAAGACGGTGTTGCGATCTATTGTCATGGCTTACGCGGACGCTGATGATGAATTCCGACAACTACTTCTGGCAGCGCAAGGAGAGGTCTTAGCAGTGGCGGGAAAGAATCTGTTCTGGACGACAGGAGCAGTGGCCAGGCGTCTTCCTGGGGTAGCTCCGTGGCAGTTTCATGGCCAAAATGTTTTGGGTACGGTTCTTAAGGACGTTCGGGATATGTTGCGTATTGGAGAATCCTTGGATGCCGAAGAACAGATCCCACAGCTCAACACCACAAGTCGCTTTAGTTGGTTCCACAATGTGTGCCTCCTCGCAGGAGATTCCATGCTGGCCCATGTAAAAGAGGTGGAAGGAGGTGATGTCATAGCGCGTGGAGGGGCGACAATGTGGGGTTTGTCAAATGCGTTGCGGCGGTATCACCTCGGAACCTACCATACCATTATTCTATACTTCGGTATTAACGACTGCCAAGAAAATCCTGATTCTTGGCAGGGTGAATTTGATCAGCTCATGGAGGTATTGGGACGACGCAGTTCCCAGGCCCAGCTGTGGATGGCGCTGCCTGTCCCTCGGCAGCTGGTGCCCCAGACTCAGGTGGATGCATTTTCATAGTGGTTGACGGGAGCCCTGGCGGTATTCGGGGAGCGGATTGGTCTATTAGATGTTCGTCGAGCTCCTGAATTTGTTCGGGCTGATGGTTCACTCAAAATAGAGCTCTACGACAACCAGGGTTTCCACTTGAATGTTGCTGGATCTCAGCAGTTGCTACTGGCACTGAGCGAAAGAGTGGAAGCCCTGCAGGTGTGTGCTTGGTCAGTGACTAAGCGGCGCTTTCTCCAGGCTAACCCTTGGTACGATCGTCCTCTGATAGAACCAGAGCAACCTCACGAACGGACAGTCACAGAGAATTCCGGAGGGCAGTTGGACGATGGTCCAAGCGGGCGTCATTTCGAAGACGAGGAGAGATTGGACCAGGGAATGGACCCACTCGACACGGAAGGCCCAGTTTCGTTCGATGAGCGGAGGGCGGAGCGAGTCGAAACGCCAGCGCAAGCTGTGGCTCAGTCAGGTTCGACATCGAAGGACGCGGAGATGGAACGACCGGTAGCTGAGGACGGCGAGTTCAAAGAAGGCGAACGACCGCAGTCAGCTATGTCATGCGTCACTGTGGATCGCGTGGACTCACCGCTGCAGAGGGAACCACAAAATTGGGGAGAGTTTGTAGGATTCCAAGACAATCATATGCAACAGAACAGTCCAACCATGGGAGGACACGTGGTGGAATCTCAACCTCAACTTCAGGCTGAATCAAAACCTGGAGCAGAGGAGTCTCAGTCTGCGGTGACTCAACCCGTGGAACCCCAGCCCGTGGTATCCCAAGCTGCGGAGTCCCAAGCGTTTCACGTGGCAGCCCTTCCGACGGCACAACTAGGAGTGCGGACCCTGGTTAATCTGGGACAGAACTTTTACGGATACCCACTTTTCAGCATGGCGTTTGCAATGGATGCATATGGTGTCTTGCATCCGATTGTGCCTTCCAACGTCGGAGGTCCATTAGGATAAGTGGCTAACATCCAGTATCAGCTGTTTCTCCCACCGACTCAACAACAGAATCCAGGACAGGGACAGTGACAAAAATTTTGACTTTACCGAACCATTTCACTAGGTTTCCTTTTAGTACCCGCCTCAGTCTAAATTGTTCTGTCGCCATTTTTAAGAAACGGGACGTTTCAACATGCACTTGGGGGGTGTGGCACCTAAAAAGGAAACCTAGCTATTCCTAGCTAAAGGAACTTCGGTAGATCTTTTTATTCTTCTGTTTTTATAGTTTTGTTTAGGCTTGGCCTCGAGTAGAACTCGAGTTCCAAGCCCTGTTTTGTTGTGGCTAGCAAGCAGAGCTTTGACTTTTGGATCTTATGCAGTTGTGTGCATTAGTTTTGCTAGCTTAGGCAGTTGAAATAAAGCTTGCTTCTAGACAAGCTGCGTGTTGAGTTCGGTCTGCTACACTTTTATTGTGTGAGCACATGAAATTTCTGGTGAGTAATGAATCAAATCGGTACTTCCTGCCGGGGCGAACAGTTCACCTCCGATGACTACCGGTAAGTTAGCGTAGCATTTACCCTGGTACTTATGATCCCAGTAAATAGCATCTGCCGCTACCTGTTTGCATAGCCAAATCATGACTGATTTGCCAGCAAAGGCAGCGTGAATGTCTGTTCTGTTGCGTAGAATCCCGGCGACTAGCGTCGGATCAATTCTCAACAGCAGATGAGTTAGTTGTAGCTGTCGCTGTGCTACACGGCACAGCGTAGTCCATACCTGCACGAAATTTCCAGTTTCTTGTCTTAAAAGTTTCAAGTACAAGAACTCTATTGGGCACTAATAGGGTCTGATTCAGGTAAAGCGTTTGATACGTTTTTCAAAGTGCCGCTTTGTTGTAACTGTTGTGTAAGTGTCGGTTGTACATTTTTTAGACCATGGTGAAAAGTTACTGCTATACCTTGGTCCATCAAATAGGTATTTAGTGGCAAACACTTGGGTACGTGCGTACCACTAAAAGTGTATGCAGCTTGAATTTGGTCAATCAAAATGTATTTATCCGCCAAGGTTGCGTTGACTTCACCGTAAAGCTGATATGGGCATTGATACTGTTTAAAAATAGTACTATCCCAGATCAGCGTTAGTTCTTCTGTCATACAGTGGCCAGTCAATGGTAAACAAGTACTTGTCTGACCCAAGTCACTGGCCAACTGTTTACCATCAAAGGACACAACAGAACCCTTTTTCAGTACTAGCGTTTTAAATGTCTGACACTGATCGTAACAGCACCATGCATACTGTATGCTATGGCTGTTGTTACTGGCATAGACGCTATCTGAAATTTTTACAAGCTTGGTATTGTGCCAAGTCTTTGATTTTTGTGCTTCCTTACATTCCTTGAGGGATACTGCTTGAGCTGTAGACTGATCTGTGACAACGCCTTTGGATCCGAAGAAGTGCACACAGTCTGAAGTTTCAACCAACAAGCCCATCCGTTGGTTGTTAATGGGTCTGAAAGTGGCAGGAACAAGAATACTTCCGCCTTTTGTACCGTGTCAACTCGTGGAGGCGAGCAGCGAGCCACGGATGGCACTTCGATAGCTTGCCCTGCTCTTCCTGCACCACACACCTGAAACCTAAGCGTGTCAGCTTCCGCTGAAGCAGATGACAAAAACAGTGTGAATAGCAGGAAGATGCAAAGGAAAGCGGACAAGGCATGTGCCAAGTATACAAGTGATTTTACCAGATGACAGCACAGTTCAAAAGAAAAATTACCTTCAAAATGGCAAGGAGTGCACGGTTCAGAGTTTCCTTGGCGTCTCGTTTTCCGAGTGCGCCGTCGGAACTGTATAGATTGGCCTACCGTCTCCGCTGGTATTGTTTTTCCATCGGCATCACAATCAGTTCTGCGAATTTCCAACTCCTGATTATCAAGTAATTGTTGGGAAATCACAGAACCAGTTGAACTGGATATGTTGTTTACCCAGTCCTGAATGGCTTGGTCTGTCGACGTTCCAATAGCTGAGTCCAGCATTGGGAAGTTTTTGTCACTCTCCGAAGAGACTACTGAACTGTCTGACTCAACGCAGATAGGGGCACAGCTAGGTTCTCCTATGCTGTGGACACCATAAATGTGTGTCATTAAATTGTTAATTTTGTCTTCTAATTCTGCAATTTTCGATGCTGAGGTACTAGAATTAGACGTTTTTGATCCATGGGACTTCGAGCTCTGACTAGTACCTGTATCGGAGTCTGAAAACTGATCATCTTCGACTGCTGCAACAGTATTTCGAAGTTTTCTATTGTTCTTGTAATTTTGGAACTTTTTCTTACGTACGTAGCTGTCTGAATTTCGATTTGTGTTCTTGCTTCTTTGGTTTGAAGGTTTTGAGTAACAGTCTTTCATTATGTGGCCAGGTTTACCGCAAGCACTACAAATTGGTTTTCCTTCCCTAGTGTATTTATGCGATGACCTGGAATTCTGATTCTGTGAGCGGTCCTGAGTAGGTCTGCGTGAGCGGGCAAGGCCGTCAATACGAAGTTCCAATTTTAAAATTCTGTCATTAACTGTAGAAATTCCAGATGCCCTACCGTAAACCTGCTCAGATCTAGAAGGCCGACCGTAAGCCTGTTCTGATCTGGCTTTTGATGCTCTTTCGAGTTTTTGGATTGCGCCACACATTGTTTCAAGTTTGTTTTCCAGCTTGCTTTCAAGCTTGGACAGTGAAGCTGTTTCTTTCTTGTCTTCCGAGTCCATCTCGAGAAGACGTCTTTGAGCCTCTTCTTTTTGAGCGGCAAAGTATGCGTCATTAAAAGTTTGTGGTTCCTTGCTCAAAACTTTCTTTTTGAGAGAGCGTTGCAGCCATGCAACGAAAAATTCTTTTTCCATGTTCGCCCGAAAATTTGAGTCGTACTCTGCTATTGGATAAGCTATCCGTACTTTTCACGGATGTCTTGTGCGTAAACTGAAACAGCTTCGTTTGCTAACTGTTTGCGACTTCGCAATGCAGTTAAAGCAAACCGAGTTTGACCAAAACATCATAGTTTTGTTTGTCTGCATCAGATAAATCACGGTAACTCTCAAGGGCTGCTTCCCTCAAGTAGGCAGGAAGCATGTTCAATTTGGACACTGTGTCCCAACTGCCGGCTTTTGCGGCCAACTCAAAAGTTTCAAGCCAATGGTCAAAATTTTCTTTTATTCTGCCATTAAAAACACTGAGAGTTACCGGATTTGTGGACTGTATCCGTGTGCTAGCCAAGAACCCTGCTAGTTGAGCTTGTGATTGGACCTGTGCCTGCCGTGCAGTCTCTGCTTCTTGTCGGAGTCTGTTTATGTCAGCCTGGGCCTGCTGTAGCTCTCGGGCCCAGTGTCCGAAATCTCTTTCGGACGAACTCGAATCATCGCCTGGCATTGTGCAGATGTGCAAATAGTCTGTCTCTTTTAAGTGCACAGTTTGAGGATATTCAAACTTTTAAAGAAATACAAAAACTCCAAGTAAAATTCACAGCAATACCTGTTTCCGTCAGAGAATCCAAAAGTCAAGGACAAATTTTGTCAGATATATCTGTACAAAATAAGGCAGGGTCAGAATTATACCAATGTAGAAATACTATTTTTGTTATTATGTGATACTGCTGTTAATGTGGATTTCTTGTTAATTGTAATTGTTTTACTGACCAAAAAGCTTCAGAAAATAAAGTCAGGACTTTAGCTGGCAAGACAGGCAGCTAATATCAAATTCAGCTTCTATCAGGCAAGTCACTTCAAGAGTACCTTTACATTAAACGGGGGCGCCAAATGTGAAATTCGCCACTTGCCTTCAACTAGGATTTAATGCAGACTGTTCAACATATCAAAACACCAATTCAAAGTTAACCAAACCCAGCTCTTACGAGCAACACAGTCAAAACATACAGATCCATAAAAAGCTAACAGAAAAGGCCACGAAGTCCAAACCAAATCCAACAATTTAGACAAAACAAAAGGATTAAAATAGTATACACTTTTTACGGAAATCTCAAAATATAAAGAAACATAACTAATACTAAAACTAATAAATGATGACTAAAATAAGTAAGTAAAGTAAACCAAGTCTTCATTGACATTAGCAATATATGGTCAGAATAAGTGAATTTCACGTGATTGGTCCATCACAAATCACTCCATTTCAAAGGATTTCTGTGTTTTTGTTCAGGAGCAATAGACCCCAAGCTTGCCAAAAGTCAGTCACAACGCACAGCTTACATACTTACGTTTTTCTCTAACTATCGAGTATGTTTGTTTACTTAACAGTTTCAGAAAAAATGAGTACAATGAGCCTTTTGAAGACTGATATGGTCGTTTTTCTTCCACGTTCCCACTTTGCTAGAAATCTATGTTCAAGAATTGATTAATTGTGTTGTCGAATGTGCGTACATTCGTATAAAACTGTTCAGAAACCCAAACCTTGTCTAGAAATTTTTGCTTTAAAATGAAAAGAAATTATTGTTGAAACTCAAAGAAATGTTTAATATACTACTGCCTTCCAAAGTGCTGAAGTACAAAGGCTTGTTGAAGAGAATAAATGTAAATGTTTTGAAAAAAGTGGAACTGAACATGTGATTGTTGCCATAGCTTGTCTGAAAGCTAGTTATACCTTGCGTTTGTTTCGAGTTAATACTGATATTCTATTTCATAGCCTATTTCATTGGTGCCGAAACCCATGGCATCTCAACGTGGTACGCGGAGTCAGCGGGATGGCTCCCCCCAACCTCAGCCTATGTGCGACTTGCAAGCCTTTTTCGAGGCACAACAACGCCTAGATAATCAACGCGAAGCTCGACGCCGTCCTATTTCAGTGCTGATACCCGAATCGGTCCCTTAAGTCATTGAGTTTGACATGTTTGCACTGTAAAAATAGTAACCCAGCTGTCTGATCACCGAAGACGTTGCGATATTCTTTTAATTGGTATAACCAATACATATCCCAAAGTTTGTGAGCCATCATATTATTTATTATCTTTGCCACGACCATAGTTATATTTCTACTTACTGTTCACTTTCCCTACCATTACTACTACTCTTGCCACATAGTCACTGCCGTGAAGATAAATGTTTTCGTCATCGTGAGCATCCTTTCAAATAGGACGGTCCCTTGTTCTTTAATATTAAATTACACATTGGCTTATAGACTAATGTCATTGTTTAGTACCAACTAACTTTTGGCCTCTGTCCACGTTATCAGAATGTCTGAGAAAGAAAGCGTTAGACTTAAAGAAGTTAGGGTAAAGGACTCATTTCTACTTTGAAGTGCAGACACAATAAACAGCTGTTTAGTAGACATTTCTTTGTCAGCACAAAATCCAAAAGGTCACATATGATGAGGGAAAGATGTGCAATGACAAACACGCTGACTTAATGAATGGAGTTTGTAATCTGAATAAAAATGGACTTAAGTCTCGTTTCTTATGAGTAAACAATCTAATTTAGAGAGCTAGGAACGGCCGTGCCCAATGTTTTCAGAGAGCTACATTTCTGCATTATGATTATGATTAGCTATCACATAAAGATAAAATAGTCCGCAGTGGTCGTTACTATTAGTGTCATCTACACATCAATTCTGGAAGGTTTTCGTGATTAAAGCACTATTTTTCAAAAATGTTAATTTCGTTTCCGTGGATTTGTGATTTGATCAATTCTGAAATTTGGCCACAAATGTTAATTATTACTAGTACTACACATTAAAAGTATTTCCGGTCTTTCGAACATTGCAGAGTTGTATGCGGGCTGCGGCACGGCGTGGTGGGCCTAATTTTGCTACCCGCATGGCCCAGGCGGGCCGATGAAAACGGTTCGAGTTTCGGCCTGCATACAACTCTGGCGTTGCTTGCTCTTTCAGCAATAACAGGCCAACACAGAAAATTCTGCAAAGCGTAGAGCGAGGCTTAGTAACCTAACTTCCTGCACGTCTTTTTAGGCTCACTGACTTTTAATGTGCAAAGTTCAGGCGATTCTGCCAAAGTACGTTGAAATTCACATCTTCGAAATGCCAGCAAGCAATGAAAACATCAAAACTCTAAATCAAGCGCTACGAAATCAATGAATAACGAAATCGTGTAATTTGCGCATAAGTTGAGACAGATTCTTGGGGCACTAACTGGAAAAATTGGGCCTTTGTGGTAAATCACAGTTCATAAGACCTCCGTTAATCTCCATCTATGGACCTACCACGCCCAAGTTTCGCACTTTGATCGTATCCTAGAGAAAAGTATACATTGACAAAGCACTATGTGAGGACTATTTCTGTAAAATTTGGGTACCGTACCTTGCACATGAAGTTCAGGGCGCAGCGAAGTTTGTACCTATCATTGTTTTGTCCAGTTTTCTGAACTCGTGAAAGCTCTACAGTACACTACGCTGCGTGGAATTCTTCGTGACATTTATTAACTACTGACATTTACTGACATTGATGATTATTTATTCTCCCATTGCAGAACATTAACGAAATAGCGGCTTAAAACCTTCAAATATGCATGTCTTGACGAAAGACTGAAACTTGTTTCAGTCAGAGTTTCAGGTCTTTGCTCAGAGTAGTTTCAGTTTCAGTTTTAGTTTCAGGCAGCAGGCCAAAAATAATTTCAGTTTCCATTTTAGTTTCGGTTTCAGATCTCCTCCCGAGTTCCTGTTTGAGTTTCAGTTTCAGTGACTGAAAGTGTGACCTGTATACACAGCCTATAACCTAGTTTCAGTTTCACTTTCTGCGCCTGAAACATCACTAGGCAAATGACAAGATAGCTTTTCCAACATCAAGCTTTTAGTTAAATTGATAACTCCTCTTAATTTGGCAAGCTGTATATAAATGTAACAAGGCGCTAATTTAATGCAAAAGGGATATCTGTAACAGCAGTTTAACTATTTTAAGTACTGGCTTTGATAAGATTGCTTTCTGCACACAGAAATTGCTCAGCTAACATTTAAAAGATCAAGACAAAGTGAATGAGTCACACCCTAAGTGAACATATTTTGCTTAAACATCTAATTCACATTTCAGATAGAGTTTAGCTTTAAAATTGTATCCTGGATACTCCAAAATAGACCTGTCGCCTGAACAAAATCATCTGAGTGAGTTTAGTTTCGGTGTTTTAAAAAAGTTTCAGAGTGCTGGACAATCCCATTTTATCTCATCATAAAGCGTTTAGCATGCTGTCACCATTTACGCAGATTTGAAGTGCACTAACAAATTATTCTCACATTGAACTATGGAATAATTTTTAAGCTATTTAAGGGGGGGGGGTCGCTTTTTTTGGGCGATTTTTCGACCTTCTCCGATTTTGCTCATTTTGACATATTTTGTACTCACAATGGGTCCGCGAAACAAGACAAGTGCGTTTTGCGCAATATTGCTTCTATCGTTCTGTAGAGTCAGTTCTACCGATTGAGCCACCCAGGCATAATCGAACCAAGCCTAAGCTTGAATTCGTTCCCAAACTGTAGTGACACGTTTTTGAATGGGCATACAGCCCTGCCAAAGACACACAAGCTCAAGCTGACAGGTGGTGCACGATGGCTGTAGAAAGATACAAGATAATAGACGAAAGAAAGAAAGAAAGAAAGAAAGAAAGAAAGAAAGAAAGTTGTCACTACAGCACCACAGACCTGAAATATACAGAACTGTGAGTATTTAGAAACTACCAAATCAAAAATGTCAATATAAAGGGCTGCGCATTTTTCGGATCCACTTTGTAGATCATAGAGATCATGAAATTAAAATGAACACCGTTTAGACATTTTTCGGTAGAATGTTCGCGACGAGAGATGCTATGACCGCAGAATTACTGAAAAGGATTCTCAAAACGCAACTCTGCCAACTAAAAGAGATGTATACGTTTCTTATGCTGCAGGACAAACTGTGTAGTACGTAGATAAATATGCTAACTTTTTCAAATTTGAAGCCTAATTTTGAATTGACTGATGTTTATGAAATTCTGACATTTGCGACCACAGAATGTTAAGTTTGACTTGTGGCTCGGCTATACCAGACAATGGAAAATATTCTGTTCGGTGTATTCTAAAGCCAAATAGACTTTGTCATATTTTATTATTTATATTATATTTATATTTATTATTTATATTTGGGTCATATAAAAACAACTGATATAAAATTATCTCATAAACTCAATTATTCATTTTGAACTGCAAACCTGACTAAATTCTTCGCTTAGATGCGATTACTACATTTGCCCCCTCGCTATATACTGGCATTTTTTGATATGAGCATTTGGTTTAAGCATTTGTGTCTCCGACTTGCACGAGTCTTGTACATTTTATTTGTACTAATTACGGTAGATTCCACAAGATTTAATTACATCCATTCATTCATCCATCCATTCATTTTGCAACAAAAATCTATACGCTAGACTTTCTGGCATTTGTCGGAAATATAAGTAACAATTGATGGGTTCGAAATGAAGTTTACCAACAAAAGTTTGTATTAAATGATGATATCTGGAATTAAAAGTTTTGCAAGTTTGCTTTGCATTAAATGGTGTTATCAGTAGCTGCTCAGTTTTTATACGAGCAAAGTACAGCAGAGCAACTGAGGTTATTAATCCCTGTCGCGCCTGTGGGCGCGACAGGAATAAAAATGAGCACGCAGCTAGGAATTGTCTACCCTTTCAGCCTGCTCAATTAAGGTGGTGATTTTTTGGGTACGTATTATCGTTCAGGTCAGTATTTGCGAATTTCAGACACTGTCTAAGGTGCCCTCCAAAAACTCCTGGCGCCGCTGTTGGGCCTCCCTCCCACAAATGTTCAGATTTCGCTACTTCTAGCCCGAATTTATGACTAAAAATTGGCCATATGGCAATGTTTATTCTGGAACGTTCAGCCATAAATGTTAACTGTTACTAGTGATAAATATGAAAAGTATTCCGGCTTTCGAGCGTTGCTTTCTTCTTCAGCTATAACAGCTCAAATTTTGAAATTTGCCAAAAAGTTGCGATGTGACCGTGCGCCGTTTTCGATCTAATAAAATTGACAGCCCCTAGCCTACCTCAGCTTTTTACCAAATATTAGGGTCTAATAGGGGCAAACTATCTGTAAGTTTCCTTAGGGCTTTGGTTTTCTGGTTTTCCCGCGGGCCGGTGGCGGGCCGCGGGCCGGGCCGGTTTTTTACACGATAAATGGCAATTTTTCAGTAAACTTCGGCGCAATTTCAAGCCTACAATCAATATTTCAATTTTCAATGGCTTTGTTTTAAGATGGTTAATTACACATAATAGAAGTTAGAATTGAGCTGTGTCGGTATCTGGGTGTCTAAGGTTGTTATATGGCGGCTACTTATTGGATATACCTAATCCATTTAAACTTCCCAGATATACTAAACTCGATGTGCTCTACAATTTGCGCATAAAATCTGCGCGGGATCTGCGCAGGATTTTGCGCAGCTTCAGCGCAGCTTATTTTACACTGTCTCCAGCCACTTTTCACACATATTATAGGGGTCGCTGCCGCGACCCCTATGATAGAGCAGAGTAGAGCTAAAATTAAAATTTTCACGAAATTGTCTATAAAAGGCGTTCTTTTAAACTCTTTCATGCAAAGGATCGAGTTGAAATTCAACTCGTTGAACTCCGCTTGGTGCTGGTATCCTTTTGTGCAGTGCTTTTCTGGTGATTTATCGAAGCGCTATAACTTTCGCAAGTGTTGGAGTTGGAAAGAGCTTTATACATCATTTTAAAGCTTATAATCTGTACACTCACATGAGCTTACAAAACTAGCAAAATTAGCAAAAATAACAAAAATTTTCTGACATTCTGGCATCTGACCGGCTGCATATAGACCAAACATTTTTGAACACCGATTTCCCAAAACTGTAGAATCGGCCAAATTTCTTCTGCCATGATATGAAGGAATGTCGGCCGAGGGACATTTTTTGGATTTGGCTCAACAAGTTTCAATACTCCAGAAAATCCGGCAAACGTGCGATGACAGGAAATTTCGCAACTTTGTATTCACTTTTCTCGCAACTGGAGACGTTTTAGCTCAATCCGATAAAAATGTCCCTCCGCAATAGTGCGAATTTTCATTCCGCCAAAAATTACGCGAATCCATTGGATAGTTTTTGAGAAATCGATGTTCAAAGCAAAATTGTC
>JASAND010020334.1:0-11536 GCA_030248195.1 Trissonchulus latispiculum
TAGCTTAAGCCTCGAAGCTCTGTAGGCGCATTTCCACATTTTTGACCTAGCGACCTCATTATGTCTTAGTACCACACAATTTTTATAAATATTATTTATCTATATGCTACCAACGCCCATGCAAAAAATGAGCAAAATCCCAGACCCACTTTTGAGATATGGCCATTCAAAGTTCGAAAAATCAGCGATTTTCAGCCAAAACAGCGATTATGGCAACTTTGGCCCATCGTAGCCGGTTGAAAGGAACAAGTATTGGCGTAATATTTTGGACCAATAAACTAGGTGCCTTTGGCAACATTTTAGGTCAGTTTCAGCCAAATCTGAGAAATTTTATTTTTTTCGGTTTTTCAACCCCCCAAAAAGCGGCCGAAAAATCGAAAAAAATAAACTGTCAGATTTGTCTGAAACTGACCCAAAATGTTGCCACTGGTACCTAGTTTATTTGCCCATAATATTACGCCAACACTTGTTCTCTTCAACCGGCTACGATGGGCCAAAGTTGCCCTAATCGCTGTTTTGGCTGAAAATCGCAGATTTTTCGAACTTTGAATGGCCATATCTCAATAGTGGGTCTGGGATTTTGCTCATTTTTTCCATGGGCGTTGGTAGCATATAGATAAATAATATTTATAAAAATTGTGTGGTACTATTAAGGCATAATGAGGTCGCTAGGTTAAAAAATGTGGAAATGCGCCTACTGAGCTTGGAGGCTTAAGCTAAGGTTCGACCGTCGCAAACTGTGGAATATGAATGCTAGAAAACTCAAACTGGCAGGGATAGGTGCCCCATGTGTGGTGCTTGTATGGTTAAAATATGAACTGTCTGACTCTTCTCTATCGACCTGAGCAAAATTTTGATTGGTGAAGACCTACGGCGACGTTAGTGGCAGAGTCGAAAATCACGAATTTTGCTATAACTAGTTGAATATACGGAGTTGAGCTGTAATATTTGGAGGTTTTACTTTTACGTCAGATTGCTACAAGTCCTGAAAGTTTGAGCTAAATCGATTTTTGAAGGTTGTCCGCAAGTACAGGCAGTACAGTCGAATTTCTCAGAAATCGACTCACATATATATATAGCGATGGGGGGAAACCCCACATTTTCGAACTTTGGCTGGAACTTGTTTATTATAATGGCAAAGATGAGAACTTTATATACCACCGTACTTGGCGTACTTAGATCTTTCTTTTAAGCCCATTTGCTCTTCTCTAGGTTGTACCGTTCGGCCGGTGTTAATGCAAAAAGTAGCGGGGGGAAACCCAATGGGTTGAAAAAACCCAAATGGAGGGAAAAGATCCCACACCTCACTGGTCTCAGAAATTGTCGTAGCGCTATTCTGACATTTCCGGTGTAAAATTCAACTCTTTTTTACCTAGTAGAAATCAAAAAACCCGATCTAGGCACACGTAGGTAAGAAAGAGACGCGCTTTCTGCTGCTGTTTTGGAAAATTTTTTTCAAAAAATTGGGCTGGGTTTCCCCTCAAACTGGGTTTTTTCCGCCACATTTGGCAATGTGCCAGACCAACGGTGCATCGGATCGGTTCTATCTAATTTTCGCTGTGTGCAAAGAGGAAGACTTGCCATCATTACAAATATTTGCAAAACTTTCCTAGCCCAACCCAGTCAAAAGTTACATCGGTCCAAACTTTTGCAAAATTTTGGCATGCTTGGACCAAAAAGTCGGTTCATTTTCAAAATGTCATAAAATGAACAGGAATGAACCAAATGACTTGATCTTTGCACACGCAGGTAAGAAAGAGTCGGGCTTTCTGTTGCAATTTTGGGGCCCCCTCCCGCAATTTTGGGGGGCTCCTTTTCAGACCATCCCACAAACCTCCTGCAAAATTTTTTAATTTTTATGCCAGATGTCGCATTTTTAGCCATTGCTAATGCCGAATTACATGAAATCCTTAATTAATTTTAACACTAGACAGTGTTTATAAACTCGAAAACTTGATTGCCAACATGTTTCTGAATCCAGAATAAGGGCAATATTGAGTCTAGAAGTCCATAAAACCGTTATAAACGTGTATTTCTCGCAATAATAAACACGTTACGCCAAAAAGTTGGACTTTTTTGAAAATGTTGCAAAATTTACCATAAAATACCCAATTTTTGGCCAGTTTTCGCGCCTTCGGGGCGACTACCCGCCCCCCTAAGATGGGGGAGGGGGGCTGGGGGACAGAAATTTTCAAAAAATTGGGTGGGTTTTTCTCCCAAAAGTGGGTTCCCCCATTTCCAAATTTGGCAATGTGCCCGACTAACGGTACATCGGATGCACGTGATTTGCCCCGCGGCAGCCCAACCCCAATGCCGTGTCCACATACAACAGGTATTACATCTGTCACAGCGATGCTGATGCATGCAAGCGGCTACGTCGTGACAGGATCAGTAAACAATTATATATAAACTCATACAAAGCATTAGCATATACAGACACAATGACGCAAGGTTGGCAGCCCGGGTTTGTCGGCTATTAGATATTTAAATAAAATGCGACTGAGAAAAACAAAATTGAGGTTATTTAGTTTAAGAAAGTACATACATTGCGTGAAACAAAACAAAATATGGCATACAAAGGACTAGTGTCCTTGCAATGCACGCCCCGCATAAACTTGTGCAGCTGAGCTTCATGCTTTAACAATTTCGACTTAAATGTGCTCAGAGAGGAACAGGTAGCAAAACTGTCCGGTAAACAGCTCCAAACATTGCAAATTCTATAGAAAAAGAAATGGCTTGCTCTAGACTTTTTACATCGCTTAGGTCTAATAAACAAATTATTATGACCCCCTTGTCCCTGCGTCAGGCGAATATATAAAATAACATCAAAACGTGTATCCTACTTACACCTATCCTACTTACGCCTAATGTTTGATGTTTCCGCCTAGAGATAACAAAACTCAAAATCCTACTTACGCCTAATGCTCAAAACTGAAATTCCTACTTTCGCCTAAAATTTTTCCTTGCAAAACTCCAATTCCTACTTACACCTAAAACGAAAGCTCTACCGTAATCCACTGGTATGTTTTACCGTGCAGACTTTCTGCACAATGTAACTAATGCGTAGAAATAATAAATGTATGAAAATCTTCATTTAAAATTCAATCTACCGTTTTGACAAATAATCTTTTGTCAGCTATGCATTTAACTTAAAACTAGAGAAATTGCACATGCATTCAAAGACATGCGGTCAAACGTGTATGGATTTAAGGTCTCATATTATTATTGGAGAATATAACAGGGGCTGTTCAGTATAAGCTAAAGTTGTAAGCATAAGATTTAAGCTTATGCCTAACTAAATGCTAAATAGAAAAACGTATTTAAGGTGGTGATTCCTTTTGGGCACATATTGTTGTTTGGCGGCGTAAATCAAGATGAAATTTGATGAAACTTTCCGAAATCAGTTCATTTAGCGTTCTAGCACCCTCCGCGCAATCCCGATTCAAAAAGTCGAGATTTCCGGTCAGAGTGGTTTTTCCCAATTTCAGAACGTTTGGCAGCTGCTATACAGTTATGACTATATTCATTCGAAAGATCTCATTCAGCTTCACATTTTTGCTTTTTAAAGTAAGCTTGTAGCTTTTCTCTACCGTGAGATACATATAACCGATTTTCTTGTTTTGGCGTCGAAAACTTGTCATTTTTGCAGAAATCAAATTATCCAACATTTCTTGAACTACGCAAGCCGTAAAATCAAACTAAGGGCGCAGATCTAAAGGTCTCACAGGGACAAATTATCAGACGCATGATCGTCTTCCCACTGCTATCCTGTAGGCTGCTATCATAAAAAATGTAGTTTTTGCAAAAACACGACCAATTTTTTCCCAAGATTGTGGAGCATTCACCATGCAAGCTGGAGGGCTGCTACTGAACAAATGTGTTCTGCACAAATGTACCCAGGGACGATTTTTTAGTTGCCCCGATTGCTGCTTTCTAGCTAAAGTAATCGCTTGACAAATTTGGAAAAAGTAGGCAAAATACAGGTTACGCACACATTTCAGCTTATTTCTCTATAACGAAGAGCGATTTCACAATAAATAAAAAATCGTCCTCAGCTATTTGATGGAGGTATCGAATGATATAACCGATGTCTCGCGAGAAAATTTACTTGAGTCAGCAAAAATTCTGGAAAATTATACTTCTTCTAAAATGTGTTAAAAATATTTTAGAAAAGCAACATTAGTTTCCTGGCATGCATTAGAAAGAGAAAATGTCAAGCTACATTTTGATATAAAAATGGCTTCTTAACTCCAAGTAATGCATGAGTAATAATGGTGCAAACTTTATGTGACCAAAGGGAATCACCACCTTAAAATTAATTTTCTATGATCCAAAAAACCATGGATACAACATTTCAGCAAGATACTTAAATACTTAAAATTTTTAAAACTTAAGATTGTATGATCAGTTAGCCTAATAGTTGGGAAGCTAATATGCAAAATTTGAGCTAAATTGGTTACGTTTTGCTGAAGAAAAGAAAACTAAATCCTCCTCCAAATTGTTTGCTAGATCCTAAAATATTATGTCCTTATTTAAAATTTAAAACATTTCGGTGTGCTGTAGTTTTCAACTAGTTTGTGAATTTTTCTGGAAAAAATGGAAATTTATTTCTAATAAATAAAGGTGAACCGCAAAATTGCTATTTAGTTCATATAAGCAAACGTAAATTCATCCTAAGAAAAATTGAAACTACTTCAGGAATAAAGTCAGAAAGCGGATACTGTAGATTTTAGGCGTAAGTAGGAATTTGAGTTTTGCATAAACATTCTTTTGGCGTAAGTAGGAATGTGAGTTTTGACAGAAAGAATTAGGCGTAAGTAGGAATTGGAGTTTTGAAAACGATTAGGCGTAAGTAGGATAGGTGTAAGTAGGAGTAACAATCAAAGGCATTATACACTATACTACATCAAATATAAATCATACATTAACCTTCTCATTTCCAATGATTGCAGATTGCAACGTTTAAGTCTTTCTTTGTAAGTAAGATATTCAAGGCCATACAGTCGCTTTGTAAATGCACGCTGTACTCCCTCCACAGCGTCAATGTCTTTAAAGTGGTGATTCCTTTTGGACACAAATTGTTCGTTGGCGGCGCAAATCAAGATGAAATTTGGCGAAACTTTCAGAAATACGTTCTTTTAGCCTTCTAACACCCTCCGCGTAATCCCGGTTCAAAAATTCGAGATTTCCGATCAGGGCGGCTTTTCCCAATCTCTGGACGTTTGGCAGCAGTTATACAGCTGTGACTATATTCATTTGAAAGATCTCGTTGAGCTTCACATTTTTGCTTTTTAAAGCAGCTTTCTAGCTTTTCTCTAGCGTACTTTATAGCCGATTTTTTTTGTTTTGACGTCGAAAACTTGTCATTTTTAGAGAAATCAAATAATCCATCATTTGTTGACCTACACAAGCCGTAAACTCAAACTAAGGGCGTCGATCTGAAGGTCTCACAGGGGCAAATTATCCGATGGATGATCGTCTTCCAACAGCTATCCCGTAGGCTGTATCGTGACAAATGTAGTTTTTGCAAAAAACACGACCAATTTTTTCCAACGATTGCGGAGCACTCACCATGCCAGCTGGAAGGGCTGCTACTTAACAAATGAGTTCTGCACAAATATACCCAGGGACGTTTTTTAGACGCCACGATTACTGCTTTCTAGCTAAAGTAATCGCTTGACTAATTTGGAAAAAGTAGGCAAAATATATACAGGTTACGCACACATTTCAGCTTATTTCTCCATAACGAAGAGCGATTTCACAATAAATAAAAAATCGTCCCCAGCTATTTGATGGAGGTATCGAATGATATAACCGATGTGTCGCGAAAAAAGTTACTTGCGTCTGCAAAAAAATCTTGAAAATTATACTTCTTCTAAAATGTGTTAAAAATATTTTAGAAAAGCAACATTGGTTTCATGGCATGCATCTAAAAGAGTAAACGTCAGGCTGCATTTTGATATAAAAACGGATTCTTAACACCAAGTAATGAATGAGTAATAACCATAAAATAACGGTGCAAACTTTATGTGACCAAAGGGAATCACCACCTTAAGCAAAATAGGTGACCATATCTGGGTACGTACAGTATTACAAAATTGGTCTATTAACATACGTCACAAAAAGTTAAGAGGACTGCAAGTAGTAATAGGAGGTAAAATGGTGTCGCATTGGGGGGGGTTTATGAGGTTGTGGAGGAAAGTTGGGGGGAGGTTGTGGCGGAAAGTTGGGAGGGGGTTTTGCGGGTTGTGGAGTTGGGGGGATGTTTTCTGGGTTGTGGAGTTGGGGGGAGGTTCATGGGGTTGTGGAGGAAATTGGGGGGAGGTTTTCTGGGTTGTGGAGGAGATTGGGGGGAGGTTGTGGCGGATGTGACCGGAACCACGGTCGACCAAAGGTCAAATTTCAAAGTTGACCCTTTTTGCCCGGAAAACTTTATCTAGGGGGTTTTCAGGGTCGGGGATTTCAAAAATGACCTCAGAATTTAGCTAGGATGAAAGCTCCGTGCTCTAAGGGACCTATAACCGGAACCGTGGTCGACCAAAGGTCAAATTTGAAAATTGAACATTTTCGCTGGAAAAACTTTGTCTAGGGGTAATTTGCTGTCGTGGATTTCAAAAATGAGCTTAGATTTTTGCTAAGATCAAAGCTCCATGCTGACCCATAACCTGAACCATGGCTGACCCTAGGTCAAATTTCAAAATTGGCAATTTTCGCCCGAAAAACTTTATCTAGGGTCGGGGTCGGGGAATTCAAAAATGACATTAGTTTTGTTCTACTACGTAGGGCTAATTCCATAGGCATCCATGTTTGAGTCGTACGTATGGTTAATTCCACATTTATTCATGTTTGTCTTGATAATTCCATTTTATCCATATTATTCATGTTCCGTTGTTTCCACGATTCCTACTTATTGTCTAATCTGAATTTAAGTACGTAGACTTCCAAAATTGCTCTAGATTTTAGGTACTGTACTCTATAATTAATCTAGCTACCTAAGTTGTGGCCACGCTGTTTAATTTTTATGTGGAGAAACGTTCTTCTAGGGGTAATTCAACTACGTAGAATTCAAAAATTGCCTTAGATTTTAGCCCTTACCTACGCATAGTGCTGTGCTGTATAATTAGTTTAGCTACCTAAAATTTTAATTATACGCCTCGCCATTTAATTTTGTGTGCGGAAACGTTCTACTAGGGGTAATTCAACTACGTAGAATTCAAAAATTGCCTTAGATTTTAGCCCTTACCTACGCATAGTGCTGTATAATTAGTTTAGCTACCTAAAATTTTAATTATGGCCTTGCCAGCTAATTTTGTGTACGGAAACGTTCTACTAGGGGTAATTTGACTACGTAGAATTCGAAAATGGCCTTAGATTTTAGCCCCTATCTACGCATAGTACTGTACGCTATTTAGCTACCTAATTGTGGCCATACTGATGAATTTGTATGTCCAGAAGCGTTCTACTAGGGGTAATTCAACTACGTAGAATTCAAAAATGCCTTAAATTTTAACTATGACTTAGTGCTACATAATGTACCTAGCTACTAATGGCTTCACCTTGCTACCTTGATGGGCAATTCGATACAACTTTTCATAAGTTTCCTGGTAGAAACTTGACTCGAGCAAAGTGAGCAAATGTAATGCCCGATATTATTGACACTTTGCTCTTTCCCCTTAGCAGCTCCTCCAGTCTTCCGACCCAGCTTTCGCTATTCATTGGGACGCGATCATCAATTTGAATCCAAATCAAACCAAAGTTTGATTCTCTGTGTTGATATGGATAAATCATTGCAGTTGTCTGTTGTTGTTTGTTGTCTTTTGTAGCTTACAATTTCCAAAACGTCAATCCTTTATATTAATTTAGAAGTGTCCAGCAAGAATTCGCTTGATTACAACAGAAGGTTGGTATGGTGGTTGGAGAAGAGAGGGCTTATCTGTACCGAGCAGCACGGGTTCAGGAGAAAGCATTCTACACAGACTCAGGTTCTGAAGCTGGTATCTGACATCCAGATGACAGGTACTTTGTAGTTGTATCTCCTTTTCATTTTATATTTTAGAATAGCGGTTTATTCCTTTTCTTTTTGTTGGCCGATCAATCATTACGAAACAACTCTCACTGAAGGTTAGACTTAGTGTAACCTTTGGTTTCTTTTCTTTAACACATATATAAGCAAAGGGCAATTTTTGAAAAATGCTAAAAACATTGTAATTTGATAAAACTTATTAGTCTATCGCGTAGAGAATGGTTTTTACGTGCAATTGGCTGTTAAAATCCACACTTGGACCTGTACAGGGTCCTCCAGCAGCGAAATGGCAGTTTTAGGGTTTTCAGCCTCTAGCAAGCCAGGTAAGCAAAATTCTCCGAATCTGACCACATAGGATGACGCAGCGTGCTCGATATTACTGTGCTATAGTCTCTATCTGTTTCCATGTTGAGTTGTTAAAAAATTTTCAAAAAAATTTGGGTGGCTTTTTCCCCAAAGTGGGTTTTCCCCGCCACGTTTGGCAATGTGCCAGATCGTTTGAAAGTAGGACTGCAAATGTCTTAATTAACTTATATGTTAGTTTTATTAGAGTACACTTAGAGCATGTTTCTTCTGCTTGGTGTCCACATCAAGTAGGCTTAATCGATAAAATTGAACGAGTCCAAAAGTTGTTCACTAGACAAATCACGGCAATTGGCCATCTATCCTACAGACAGCGATGGTTTACAACCAGGCGAATTTTACAACCGGTTTACAACCAAGTATTCTAGGTTTACAACCAGGCGAAAATTGAAGAATCATACCTGACCTCAAATTAACATATCAAATAATTAACAATAAAATTGACTAAGCACTTTCCGAATTTTTCCAATATGCCCCAGTTACAAATCCCCGTAATAATAGAAGCGTACTGCCTTCTTCGCAAATATAATTGTAAAAACATGGAATTCCCTCCTGAGGCAACGACAACAGCTGGTGCTTTGAATAGTTTTAATAAAAAACTTGATGATTTTAATTTCTGCTCCAATGGAATCCGTCTTGCCGCTGGTAGAGCAGCTTGACCCGAAATACCGCGTCCCCGGCCCAACCAAATGGTTCCCTTTCTGGGCTGCCCCCTACAGCTCGACCTATCCTACGGGTCCCCATTCCAGGACAGCCAGACGTTCAATGCCCTAGGCAAACTGTATAGTAAATCTAGTTCCGCCAATGCCGCCTTGGAATCTGCGAATGGTTGTAGCAACGGATGCTTCACTAGCTGCCCGCTGCCCAAAGTCCCTTTCTCCAGATCAGAGGAAACAGACGACAAACCCTTCGTATCCTACCTGTTCCCACGATCCCGCTAAATCTGGGACAGAAAGAGGCGGTAGCGGAATTTATGTCATCGACAACAGCACTGGTAGAAGGACTCACTAGGCACTCGCCGCTGGAAAGGTATACTCCAGCTACAGGGCCGAATTATACGCTATCTGAGGCCTGAGGTGGCTCCGGCAAAATCATAAGCAAAACGACTGCGTGTCAATAAGAATTCACAGCAACTCACTATCGGCCATTGAGCGTTTATCTGGCTATCAACGATGATCAATTTGGAATGGAAAATCTGGGAGTCTCTTGACGACATGCTCGGGCTGTCTGAAATCCAAGTGGAAGCCTTTTGGGCTCCGAGCCACTGTGAAGTCCATGGTCACCATTAACCAACAGGCTGACAGACTTGCGAAAAATGAAGCAAACTACCCCAAGAAGCTGTTGCCATTGATATTCCGACCCCTGCGGCCGTCTTGAGAAGACGATCGGCAGAATCTTGGCGAGAATTACTCGCGCAAGGAAGTACTAAGGCATTTTCGAAGATCGGGGTCCCATTCCAGCAGAGCTGGAATCTGATCTTTCGAAAAGGCAAAGGTAAAGGTAAAGGTAAAGTTACCCCTGGAGAGAACTCCAACCTACATAAGGTTATAGAGTGCCGGTGCTCATCTCCGGATTCACAGCCCGAAGCCAGGAGCGACAACTCTAATGTTGACTACATCTGTGGAAGGGGGGCCAGCCCTTCATCAGGCATTACGCCAGAACACAGACTCCTGTTACCTTCCCACCGCAGTGGTACCCATTTACCGACCAGTTAAGGATAGACAGTTGGGTTGGCTGGAGCCCACGGCGAACCGATATGTGCTTAGTCCCTTGCTCAAGGGGATTTGTGAAAGCTTGTGGCAGCGGGGGTTCGAACCCAGGACCGTCAGATCTTCTGTCGAACACCTTACCACTTGGCCATTACGGCACAAAGGAAAAGGCAAAGGATCATCCTGTCGCGCCTGCGTACCGGTAAAAGCCTGTTACTGGCCAAATACCGTAACCAAATCGACCCCAACGGCTGTCGTCGGCCCTATGTCCTGATTGTCTAACCGAAGATTAGACACTTGACACTTAAATTTGACTTGTCCTCAAAAGGATCCTGTCCGGCAGAGGCTCCTGAACTGTTCTGATGGTCTAGCTATGGAAAAACCTTCTGGGGTCCTGTGCTTCCTTGGGGTACCTTGCGTATCTAGTCCGGCAATATGGTCTCCTCATCCTCCTCCTGGCAACAACGATGATGATTATGATGATGATGATGATGATGATGATGATTTTAATTTTATATATACCCTTTTGTAAGTAAAATTATATTAGAGGACCCAATTAGATCATAGTTACTAATAGGGGGATGTCTCAATGCCTTTCCTTGAAGGGTTGACACCCTTCAGCACCTTCGCAGTTCCGCGCTTTGTTGATGCACCTTACTTCCCTTTCTGTCTCTATTTTATTGTTTTAATAGATTATAGCTGAAGCCGATAAGAATGTTGATACGATTGATACGATACGATCAAATCCCAAATTCTGCGGCTCCGAAAGACTAAGAATAAACTACTAAATCTTTATTCACTACCTTGTATACGTGTGTAACTGTGTTATGCGAATAAATATGTTTTGGAACTCATAGCTCCAACCCATGACCCAGGAGGCGGGAGGGGGTTCCTTCCCCCCCCCCAAAAGGAGGTGGGTTTTTTCTCACCCCATGGCTATATATAATATCTGAAGGGTGGGCTCTCCTTCCACAGATGTAGTCAAAATTAGAGTTGTCGCGCATGGCTGCGGCTTGTTAGCCATCTAGGTGGGTGTTTTTGTGCACATCGCTATATATATATATATATATATATATATATATACATATACATATATATATATACATATATACATGAGCCGATTTCTCGTAGGGTCGAACATAACTTGGACAACCTTCAAAAATCGATTTGGCTCAAACTTTCAGGACTTGTAGCAACCTGACGTAAAACTAAAACCTCCAAATATTAGAGCTCAACTCCGTATATTCAACTAGTTATAGCAGAATTCGTGATTTTCGACTTTGCCACTGCCGTCGCCGCAGGACTTCACCAATCAAAATTGTGCTCAGGCCGATAGAGAAGAGTCAGACAGTTCATATCTTAGCCATACAGGAACTGCGGCACCTATCCCTGCCAGTTTGAGTTTTCTAGCATTCATATTCCGCAGTTTGCGACGGTCTAA
>JASAND010020336.1:0-26773 GCA_030248195.1 Trissonchulus latispiculum
CACAGAAAAATGTACCACAATTCCGGTAGGGACCCAGAGATGATTTATAGGCAATCTTCCAAGTTCCCTGAATCCTGGGTGGTCCAACGCGAACCACCACAGCTGATATCCCTCCAGAGATCAGGTAAGTCAATAGAAGTACAACGCAAACAAAAGCAATCAAATAAAGGAAAAACATGATCGTTGATCACTTGATAACAAAGTTTATTATATATCCTAGAACACAGAACTATATACACACCATTACTATTTTTCAGAAAATTTTGAAAATAGTTCGGAAATTTCCATGCTCGATATCTCACCCAAAATATGTAAAATATGTTAATGTAAAGTTTTTGATGGGATAAATAGTCTGGACAATGGCCTTAGAAATTTATCTCGTTGAGGACAGACGGCCGCCTTATGCTCGGCGACGAAGAACACTGCTACAAACGGCTTCTGGGCTTGACCGTGGCTACTCCTCTTTTCACTTATATCCAAACAGGAATTTGTCTGGCACTGCAGAAGCCAGGGCTGGGTTTTCAGGAGAAACCAGTTTTCCCGTTTTGCCTCAACGGCTTGGTATAGCTGCTGGAGTGTCAAAAATGAACAGATTTTAACAAAAAAAGCGTTTGATTTGAACGTTTGACTTAAGCTATAAACAATAATTTTAGAACGTTTTAGAAAATTTTCAGCACTTTTCAAAAAATCTCGAAATTTTGCCGAAAATTTTCAATTTTTAGGTAATTTTTCCAAACTTTTTGAACTCATAGGAAAAAACACTCGAGCTTTTTGCAATGGGAGAGGTAAAAAACGGAAAAAGCCGTTATCATAAGATTTTATCTTTTATCGGCGCCCGCCGATCTCTGCCAGAAGCATTGAAGTCATTCTGGCTAACGGAAGATATATAAGCAAAGAAATGCTGAAAAACAGAAACACTGAGTTTTTCCAAGATAACTTTTAGCCCGAAAACTGAAACGGAAAAAGCCGTTATCATAAGATTTTATCTTTTATCGGTGCCCGCCGATCTCTGCCAGAAGCATTGAAGTCATTCTGGCTAACGGAAGATATATAAGTTTTTTAAGATATAAGAGTTTTTCCAAGATAACTTTTAGCCTCTTTCCAGCCATAACAACCAATCCGGTGTCTGGTCTACCTACTGAGAGCCTAAGGCCAAAAACCAAAACTTTCTTATCTTTTGGCCTAAAAATTAGTGATGTTTACGCCGGCCTGTTTAATTTCTTCAGTTTCAATTTCAGCTCCCCTTTCAGACAGGTTTCAGTTTCAGTTTCAGCTCAAAATTTGTCCTAATTTCAGTTCCAGTTTCAGTTCTTTGTTTAGCTTGTTTCAGTTACGGCTCCGAAGTTGTTTTAGTTTCAATTTCAGCTCCAAGTTTTTTTATAGTTTTCAGTTTCAGCTCTGACTAAAATGAGTTTCAACTTGTTATCCTTATGTCATCTTTATGTTATTCTAATAAACTTAAATAACTGCTATTTAGTTCCTAATTCTGAACATTCATATAATCTCATTAGACATTTTTGCTTGTGGCAGGCAGGGCAGTGCGATCTGTCGGTGTCTTTCTGAATTCTTTCCATAGAAAATATCAAGAACATGAAGCACAATATATAATACTCAAGTATATACAACCCTGCTGTCTTTCCAATTGAACACTTCTATATATAACTGCGACCAAGAGCAGGGTTGGGCGAGACCGAGAATCCACCGAGACCGAGACTAGTAATTTTAAGCTTAAGCTTAGTTTCTTCCAGTTTTTAAGGCTTAGGCCCAGTGTTTGGAGCTTTAACACATAAACATACGGATTCCACACCTCGCCAGTTAATTTCTGCTACATTGATTTAAAACTGGGAGACCGAGACTTTTGGGTAAACGATACCAAGACTGGTCAAGTCTCGGCTTTTGGGCGAGACCGAGACTCCAAACGCTGACCAAGAGTACATAATTGCACTATTATTAAGAAGAAGAGTAAGCTACTAGAGGGCTCTCTTTTTGGAATTGCGTAACGGTGCTCCGCCCACAATTCGTGAAAGTTCCCCCGTTTGGGGGAGGGGTCGACCAAACCGACAGCGCATATCCCCCTCCGTTTGGTGGGGGGGGGTAGCCAGAAAGGTCCCCGTTGGGGGGGTCGCTGAAAGAGGTCCCCGTTTGGGAGGGGGGTGTCACAAAAAGTGGTCCCCATTTGGGGGGAGGGCCGCCAACAGCCAATCAGAATGAGCCAAACATAGCCTGTTTGAGTGATCCCCCCCAAACGGGGACCACTTTCGACTACCGTTTACTTAACGTAGTAAATTTTATAAAAATGTTCGTCTCGCTGCAAGGATTCCGAAAATATATGGTTTATAGGGTTACGACGTTCATTGGAGGCCTTACAGATTTTGTACACACATTTTTGTGTCAGACTTTAGGTTTCAGTTTCAGTTACGGCTGAGCTGCTGAAACAACACTACTAAACATACGGGACCGGTCCCAAGATGTTAAAGAGCACGGAAATAGGGTATTTCGTAAGTTTCAGCTATTTGCGTAAAGGAATAAAGCAGTATGAGTGAAAAATGCCTGACAGGAAACCAGCAACTTAAATGAACTGAGACGCTGGCGAAAAAGCTTACAGGATCACAGCCGCGATGAATTAACACTGAAGCATTGGATTTATCACATCACGCTACCGATCGATTGGGACCAATCCTCCACTTAGTTTCCTCTCCGGATTCTCCGATGTGTGGAGCTGCCAATGCTAATAAATGTACCGAATACCCTCATGTAGCTTTTGCAAGAGAGTCGGGCAAGGAATTTCCAGGTCATACGCAGCTGACAGTGTTTTATTTACTGTCAATTGTACCAAAGATAAATTCAGAGCACAACTACGCCAGACCCAGTATCTGCTATATCGACAAGAGAAAGCGCAATTAGCTCAAACATCGGGAAAATCCCTCAGCAGGCAAAATCTGTTCTCTAGTGGAGCGATACAGTTCTATCCTAAAAGCTAACGTTTATCAAATACTCAGTCTGCAACTGCAGAAGTAATAACACTCTCCAATCCTTATGCGGTAGCACAATTAAGTACACGTAAATAGGTACACAGCAGTCGAAAAATTTATTGTAAAAAGATAAATCAACACAAATAACAGAAATAACAAAAACCGGATTACAATAAAAGTTTATCTTGATAAAGCCGTCGTGGATTCAGTCCTTTTTAACGCCAAAAACTAAACTGGTTACGGTTTGACCAGACGCCCCACCAAAAGACATCTGTGGAGCAGGAATTTCGTCAAGTAATACGAAGTCTAAACAAATAAATACAAGACTCTACGGAAGGATAGATATAATTATACAAAATTCTAAATAATAGCAATTTTGTTAATAGTCCAAATTCGAATATATTTAAAAGAAGATATGTTTCGAAGCTTCGTCAAAGGCCGCGCATCACTGGTCAGATAATGGCTCTGCCTGGCCTTTGCAGCACATTGGTATGTATGATCATATTAGTACTTATCTATCATACATCATCATCTATCTACATATCATATCTTGTATTGTATGCAAATATTGCAATTATTACATTGTGGATTCTGATGGCAATAAACTTTGTCACATTCGACCGACCCTGTGGAAGTGGCCAAATTTTTATAGGCAGCGGGTCCAGTGCAGACCATTTTGTGCCAGAAGAGAGCAAGACAATAATTAGTAACTGGTCGAACCAAATGATGGTACGAACGATATGAAATGCAGTATACGTTCAATAATACATGAAATTCAATGTACCAAGAATGTACCATTTAGAAGACACAAATTTTAAACGAAATAATTTAATTTACTTACCAGAAAATTGTACTAATAATTCATCATGTGTGAAGTTGCACGATGTAAGCAAGAACTTTGTACTTCCATCAGATTTAAGTAATCTACTAAGATTTCTACGATATTCTTTTAGAAGCGGTTGGTTATCAGTTTGATCCTGTTTGGAAGCAGTCAACGATACGGCGTCATATGTTCCCTTGTCCAGAATGAAGTCAAAACCCTTGGTACTCTGCTTAGATGAAAAGGCAAGGACGTCAGAGCTGTCTAAGAAATCCAAAACCTGCAAATAAAACAGTCACTGTCGATAAAATAAAACATGTGGCATATTAAGACATACTAACACCCACACAAACACCGAAAAGACACAAAAACAAAAGGTATATATAATTGTAATACGACTATACCGTGCTACAACTAAACGAGTACAAGGCCCGTCAAAAATATTTTCCTTCAAAATTGTCCACGAGTAACCCCTCCCCGGACGACCCGGTATGGGCAAGGTAACGTTTTGGCATCACAATATCAGGTTTATTGTAATAACACCGAATGTAGTGACAGTTACATAAACGGCTTGCTACTGTGACAATCCCGTCACTAATCCAGGGTATTTTACAGGTCCTCCGAAAATACCTACCCCCGCGAATTTTGCTTCCGAATTTTTGGGTGCCCAAATTTTGTCAAAATAGACCTTAAGAATGCTAATTTTTCGCTAAAAATTTAGGTAAATTTATACCGGTACCTTTCTTTAAGGTGGCGGTATCGATTCCCGTATTTTACATAACTTTCGCGAAAGTAATCTAGAATGTCTGAAACTTTCGGCACACAGTAATTTGGGGTTGCTCAACACAATAGAAACAACATCGGAGTCTTTATGAAAATTTAAAAATTTTGGAATTTCGCAAAATAAGTCTCAGTTTCTTGAAATTAGCCAAAACCATATTCAATCGAAAGAGCTCGTCAAACTGCATAACTTAAACTTAAATCTTCAACATTCCGAGAGATAAATGATATTAAAGATTTTTGGAGTCAAAAACCAACTATATATTTCCACATTTATTGATTTTTGTTAGTTGCTGCAACTTGTAACCACAACATTCAACAACAATGTATCCAAATTAAAAATCGTATGCAAGCACATGGTTTACACAAAAATAAGCTTGATTACTTGAGTCTAGCTAAAGTATTGGCTAAAAACCGATGTTTCAAAAACTACAATCAGTTTGTATTAAACAAAGATTTCTCCGAACTGTTTTAATCAAACTGCAAACCAGGGTTTTTTTTGGTCGCGGACTAGTGTGCATTTTTTGTGCATTTTTAAAAAATAGTGTGCATTTTGGAAAAAATGTGTGCATTTTTTAAAAATTGCTTATTTTGAACTAGAACGTGCATTTTTGGTCGATTTTTGTGTTTGTTCTACGTATTTTTAGCTTAAACTGCAATCCCACGCTTTGCCTGACGAGCCCCCAGAAGTTGAGAATTTTTTGGAATTTTAGACATGAAAGGAATTTTTTCTGAACAATTTCGTACCATTTTAACTGCTTAAACGGCAATGAGAGCTAGTATCGTACTCTTCGTACCGTTGTAGAGAATAGGAAGAAAATGTGAAGAAATACTTTAAAAGAAATTGGCTTAATCCAGCTTTTATTTTTGACGATGAAGGAACACACAGTATAATGTATAAATATACGTATTATACGTATATACAACGGTATATACAACCTAAAGCAAAAATATTTCAAAAATTAGTGGCTTTAGTAAAGAAGAATAGAACAAAGTAAGGTCGTTGCGACGTTGTCAGGATCGATCGAAAAATAGTAAGAAGAAGCGGGGGTCTGGGGGCGGCAGCCCCCAGCTAAAAGCTGGAGCTTTTTTCAAAATTTAAAGCATTTTGGAAATTTTTTAGAGCATTTTGCGGTTAGCTGAAGCAAAATTTGACTGTGCATTTATGTGTGCATTTTTAAATTCGAGTGTGCATTTTGGAAAAAAGTGTGCATATGCACAATAAAATGCACAAAAAAAACCCTGCTGCAAACAATTTCACGCAAACATTTTTCGCACTATTGTGGAAGGTCATTTTTCCTGTTTTGGCTGAAAGTTTAGCAAAGTCGAGTAATTCGCATTTGAAGTGTCGAAACATCATGAAATTTCGAAATTTGTACTTTTTGTTAAATTTCCCGGGTTATGAGTAACTTTTGCCGAAACCTAGAAAAATGACCCTCGGCAAGACTCAGCACGTCAGCTTGGTCTAAAGCAAAGTTTGACCAATCTGCAAAGATTTCTAAAATTCTTGTTTAAAGATGGTTTATGATCTTCTCTGTGTAAATCAATCTCAAACTCAGTTGCCTAAAATATCACTACATCAGTAAAATATTAAAACTTTAAGTAAAAGTAAAACTTTAAAATGATGTATCATTTGCTTTGAACAAGCCATGGCATTTTAAATATGACTACGGTAAACGATACCCCCACCTTAAGGAAATAAAACTAATCACCAAAGTGTCACTGACAATCATGACATTAGTCAGTGACTTTGACTAGGTAATTTTTGACCAGTATATACTGCAAATACATATACAAGTTATAAGTGATAAGTTCGCATTCACAATATATGAAACAATAATACTCGAAACACACATACTTCAAACTGTAAAGGAATATTCTCCTTAATACACCGATTCCGACAAAGGTCCACAGCAAATTCCGAATAGTCAACACCGACGCAATACTTGAAACCGTCTTCCGAAAACTAAACAAACGAAAAACTATCAAGCAGATAGGATGAGCTAGTTTACTTGACCTCTTCAATAAACAATCAACAAAAAGACTAGCTTCGACCGTACAGCCCAGATTTCCTTCGTCTAGAAATTGGGGCCTAAGAAAAAGCAAACACATTTCGACAAATACATGGCAAAATACAAACAACTGGGTTTGGGGAGTTTGGGTAGTGGGGAGTACCCACCCACTCGGTCCTACTCCCACTTTTTGGGCTTCCCCCACTCGTCTTGAGGTTTCCAGAAAGTTTCCACACCTCGTTAGTTAATTTGCTAACATTGGTTTAACATTTTCGCTGAAATCTGATACTTTCAGAAAACGTCCGGTCTCGGTCCGAGAACGAGACGCCCAATCCTGGAGGAGGGCCGAGGGGTGCCCCCCACTGTTTGGGGAGAGGCGAGAAGAAAAAATTTAACATGTAAAAAATTGGTATGGAAAGGTTTAAAAGGCTAAAAAAGAAGGCTCAACAATTTTTGAAAATATCAAAAAAATTGCTATAGCAACGTTTAAAAGGCGTGCATTAAGTAAAAAGTGTGAGGAAATTTAGAGCCACAGGCACGAATATTTTTAAATTATGTAGCGCGGACAATAAAATTTTTACCTTACGCCTAGCTTCGATGAGGGACCGTCCTCTTGTTGCGCCCCTGTTTCCCACACCCTTTTTCGAATAGAATGAACCCAGAACATTGTACATAAAGTATATATATATATATACAAGAAAGTAAAATGCTCCTCCGGAGCATGGAAAAGTAATATGGGTGGATGGGGTGAGGTTGCGTAATCAAGAGAGGACTAGCATTGAAAATGCTTAATATGGGGCTAGGTTATAAAAGGGGAGGCCTCCATGAACGAACTTCCCCAACAAAAAAGTGGATCCCCTTTGGTACTAAATTTTGCAGTGAATAGTTTAAATAGACGGCATAGCATAATTTTCCGGCTTAATGATGGATGCGTTTCCAGTGAAATTAATGCGTTAAGAAGGAGCCGAGCATCCCGCAGGGTACTTACAGTATACAGGACTATGGGGCCACTTTTCGTGGGGGTTTGCCAGTGGTCAGTAGGCAGTAGTGACCAGTGGTCACTTCCATCGGTTTCGGCAATATGCTCATTGAAACGAGCGTAGTCGATTTACTACGTATGCCCCCAACCAAAACGTCGAAAAACGCTATTTTAAGGGGTTTGGCCACTGGTCAATAGGAACCATAGACCGTAGTGACCAGTGGTCACTTCCATCTGTTTCGGCAATATGCTCATTGAAACGAGCGTAGTCGATTTACTACGTATACCCCCAACCAAAACGCCGAAAAACGCTGTTTTAGGAAATTTGACCAGTGGTCAATAGGACCCAAGGCCGTAGTGACCAGTGGTCACTTCTATCGGTTTAGGCAATATGCTCATTGAAACGAGCGTAGTCGATTTACTACGTATGCCCCCAACCAAAACGCCGAAAAACGCTGTTTTAAGGGGTTTGGCCACTGGTCAATAGGCCCCATAGACCGTAGTGACCAGTGGTCACTTCCATCGGTTTCGGCAATATGCTCATTGAAACGAGCGTAGTCGATTTACTACGTATACCCCCAACCAAAACGCCGAAAAACGCTGTTTTAGGAAATTTGACCAGTGGTCAATAGGAAACCAAGGCCGTAGTGACCGGTGGTCACTTCCATCGGTTTCGGCAATATGCTCATTGAAACGAGCGTAGTCGATTTACTACGTATGCCCCCAACCAAAATGCCGAAAAACGCTGTTTATAGTGAGTTTTCCCTACTTTGACCCTGGGCTAGGAACCACGGGAGCCATGCTGATCAGTGGTCACTTCGGGCGGTATCGGCAGTATGCTCATCGTTTTCAGCGACCCCGATTTACTATATATGGGTACCACCCCAAGGCCGAAAAACGCCATTTTTAGTGACTTTTAGGCCATTTCTAGTAAAAGTGGGACTTTTCGCCAAAACAGGTGAAAAAATGCAAAGTGTGGGCCCATCTCCTGAAAGCTACAGAGCGAAATTAAAAAATCCCCCTCGTTACTTTGTGTGCATTGGCCGAAATATTCAAACAAAATAAACCAAACCGATCTAGCTGCTAGCCTGTGAAAAAAAACCACCACAACCGAAGTGCCAAAATAGCAAAAGTCCGACTTTGGGGCCTTGGCACATAGCCAAAATTGGCCAGGTGCCAAAATGACCAAAAAAGGTAGCATGGGGGGATACTGTCTACCAAACCAACATATAACAGTAGTATTGGACCAAAATGCCCACAACGTTCCAACACTTCGCTAGAAAATGCACTTCCGAAAAGCGTTATTCACCTAGAAAAAAACCAAACGCAAACTAACTGTTGCCAAGTGCAAAAATTTGAAGTTTCGAATTCGAACCAAAAGTATGGTGATACTTGTAGTACTACTCGAGTACTTTACGATGGTAACATCTTTACCCCTCCCGGACCTCTAATTAGCTGGCACCAGGGACCAGGCCAACACGGTCTCCAGGGGGCCGCGCAGACGCCTTTACACCCATATTATGTAGGGGCGCTGCTATCGCGCCCCTACATAATACGTAAGATAGCACGTAGTGAACGCTTGACAAGACAGAATCGGCTCAAACACGCAGTCAGTGCCGTCAACCACACAAACACTCAGGCCCACTTCGCGTCCGCAAAAGCATATTTACGTACCAGTTTAATAACAAAAGCACCATTGCCACAGCCAACGTCCAAAATGCTAGAGTCAGGGCTAAGATGTTGACGCATCCAGTGACGCAGCCGATTCTCACAACTAACTCCAAACCTAAACCATAAACATGAAGTATATACACACAATATAAAAATCAGCAATCAGCAATCACCACCTCCGTGAGAAATCCGATGGACACGAACCCCATCAAATGGACATCCCCACAGGTGTCCCCTGGCATCCGTCTGGTCAACGGCGCAAATGGACTGTTCCCGGGGGCATGGCGTTGCCATGTCGAATTACACTGATGCCATCCAGGTGCTTAAATTATGCTACCGAGTGGTTGCTTGCCTCTCCTCATTCTTGCCTATTTCGGCTTCTCTGAATGATGTGCTGATGCTAGCGAACTACGAAGACGAGTGCTGGACTTGAGATGGTTGATGTGCCTCATATAGCCTTTTAGGCTGACGGGCTCGGAAATCACAACAACATTTACCCTTGTCATGTGCAGGACATTTTTACCGGGGAGGGCCCGAAAATGCCTCCCCCCGAAATTGCCCCCCCGGGATTTTGGGGCCCAAATGTTTGCCAAAAATATGCCAATTTTCAAAAATTTTCCGGCCTCGCCGGAGATTTTTCGTAAAACTGACTATTTTTGAGAACTACGCATACGCCAAAAAATACCAATTTTTAGCTCATTTTTACAAAATTGTCCCCCCCCCCAACTTTCTCCCCCGGTCCCGCCCCCCAAAATCCCTTAAAAATACCCTGATCATGTGTCCCCTATGCCATCTGACCATCTAAACTGCATCAAGTTTGCGTGAAAGTCTGATCTTGTATTTAGTCTTTTTTGCCGTCAGACAACTACTCCGTCTTTAATGTAACTCATATTTCGTTCCTACAAATAAGCGATCCGCTGAAGTACATAGAGCAAAACATTATATGTGGAAAATATAGTTTCGGACATTGGGTTTTATCTTAATAAAATAATTGAGTGTTTCAAAGGTTTCATGCCTTTACAAAAAATGATGTAAACTCGAGCTGGCAATATCCGCTGAGGATATAACGCATTAACTATAAAGAAATTCTAACAACCCCCCCCCCCCTGCAGTCTCACTAAGGCAAAGCTTAGTCCAAAGCGAGAGCCAGTGGGATCAAAGGTTTTAGGCGTCATATAAGTAAATATATGCTTTGCAGCTATACGGCGTTACATTCACTAGACAGCAAATTCATCGAATAGAAAACCCCTCTGCGAGGAGACACTGTTGAATTCGGTGCGGTAAAAGCCGTACTACTCAGTATATATAGCTGTTCGAAAATCATGCAACCAAGCAGATAGAAGAAGATGCCTTGTAGTAAGGGTTTGATTTGCCGGTGGATAAGGATGCAGAATAATATAGGAAATATCAATGTATCAAATGTTATATATATACAGCTATACCGAGACTTGACCACACTACGTATATACTTTAACAATGTATGTGTACGTATATACGTACAAATCCAAAACTGGAATTCACCGTTTACCAAATTTCCCCCTCGTCGCCATTTTCCTGGAAATTATCCAACTCCTGCTGGTACAATGAGTCCCAACTGAAATAAAACAAAACGAGTATATATATATTTAGATTATGCTTGCTTGCTTATATGGAGGCCTGAGCAGGACCCTCCGCTGTTCCAGAGATAGAGTTGACCATGATAGTCCATTGGTGCCTATCCATAGCAAGGTCCGTGAGTATCGTCTTCCAATCGGATGACCAGGATCGATAGATACGATGGAGGGCCAGACAGGACAGGTCCTTCAGAATCGTCCTTTGCCACGTCAATCGGATACCGCCAGGAGGACGTTTCCAATGAGGAGGAGGTTCTGTCAGTAATGCTCTCTTCGCAGGAAAAGAGATGGGTCTGCGCAGTATATGGCCAAGATATTTTAGCCTGCGCCTTTGCAATTCTTCAGAGCACAGCGACCCAGCTTGGATGCGGGTTATAACTTCCCGGTTAGTGACCCTGTCAAGGTAACTGATTTTAAGTATACGTCGCCAACAGCGGAATTCAAAGGCCTGAAGACGTGCAAGGTCGTTAACTTTGATTGGCCATGTTTCGCATGCGTACAGCAATACTGGTCGGACAGCTGCCAGGTATACTTTCACCTTTGTTCGCAGGCTTATTCGGTCGTCTCTCCATAGGCAGTCAGTCATGGTTGAAAACACGTGTTCAGCCTTAGCGATTCTGGATCTAATTTCATGGGTAGGACTGCCATCGGCCCTGACAAAGCTGCCCAAGTAGCTGAATTCATCAACAGTGTCCAGCGCTTGACCCCGCAGGAGGATTGGGGTTTGATCAGCCGAGGCTGACCGAACAACCTTAGTCTTTTCCGCGCTAATCAGAAGACCAACGGTGGAAGCATAGTAGTCCATCCTGTCCATCATCAGATTTAGATCCGCAGGAGATTCTGCGAGCAGGGCGATGTCGTCTGCGTAGTCTAGATCGGTTAAGCCTTCGCCCTGACCTAGCCATACACCATTACAGCCCACCAGTGCTTTACGGAGCACCATATCTAGAACTAGGTTGAACAGTAGCGGTGACAACAAAGCCCCCTGTTTGACTCCTGTATTAACTGGGAATTGATCAGTCAGAGAAGTGCCTATTCGGACGGCACTCTTGCTTTGATCGTACATTTGTCTGATCAATGATATGATCTTGTAGGGCAAACCGTGATGAGTAAGGATTTCATACATGCGAGAACGGTCAATAGAATCAAATGCGGCCTTGAAGTCAACAAACGCTACCAGCAGGGGCTGTCGGTACTCGTGTCTTAGCTCCATTATTTGACGCAGCGCGAATATCTGGTCAACCGTGCCACGTCCTGGGCGGAAGCCACCTTGGTGTACAGCAGGGCGAATTCGGTCTAGGATGATGGCCTCCATGATCTTGTAGGCGACATCTAACAGAGAAATGCCACGATAGTTCTTGCAATCCGTCTTGCTGCCTTTCTTATATAGTGGCACAAGAACTGCTGTTTTCCAGTCAGACGGGAGGTCTTCCGTCATCCAGATTTTCTGAATGAGTCGAGTGAGCTGATAGATCATAGGTTCACCTCCAGCCTTCAGTATGCATGCGGTTATACCATCTTCACCTGGTGCGCTTGAAGATCTCATTGCATTTATCGCCTTGCCGACTTCAGCTCTGGTCGGTACACTCTCGGATATGTTGAGGAAGCCATAGAAAGGTAGTTCAAACAGCGGCGTCGCTGGAGGGGGACGATTCAGCAAAGTTTGAAAGTGTTCTTTCCACCGTTCGTTCCGTCGCTGAAAGCTTCGAATTATTGAACCGTCGTTTTCTTGAATCACTTCGCTGATGGTGGATCTTTTCCCTGCCGCATTTCGTAAGGTTTTGAACAACTTTCCGGAATCCCCGTGTCGCGTGGCATTGTTCATTATATCAACCTGAGCTTGCCAATAGGTGTTCTTGTCTCTAGCCATTCCTTCAGCAATTGCAGCTGAAAGCTGCCTTCGCTGAGCGGCACATGTAGCTTGTCGACGTCTTTCAACTAGTTGCAAGGTGTCCTGCGAGATCCAGTCGTTTCTGCGCCTTCTGGTACGAACAAGAATAGCGGAAGCCGTATCTTATATCGCTTGCTTCGTAGAAGCCCACAAGTTTTCCACGTCATCGTCTTGAATGGCTTGGAATCTGTTAGTCAACTCCAGTCGAAAGTTATCAACGACAGGGGCCTCGTTCAATTTTTCGGTGGCAAAGCGATAGCATGGACGTTGCTGTTTTTTGGCACACAAGCGAAGCTGAAGACAGCAGACAATTGCGGCGTGATCAGATTGCAGTGAGTTGCCCTAAAAGGAGCGGCACGCTAGTGCACAGGATTTCCAACGTTGCCGGATGCAGACAAAGTCGATCTGCTTTCGGGTTCTCCCATCGTTAGACGCCCACGTTTCTAGGTGGCGACGTTTATGGCGGAACAGTGTGTTCACCGCAAGGAGGCGGTTATGCTCCAAAAAGGAAACAAAACGGTCTCCATTTTCATTGCGGGTACCAATAGAGTGGCTTCCAATGCAGGATTCACAGGTCAGCCTTTCACCAATCGTAGCGTTGAGGTCTCCCATTAAGATTAAGAAGTCGCTTCTGCTGATGTCACCGACAACTTCATTCAAAGCATGATAAAAATCGTCCTTGGTTTGATCGTCTGCACCATTAGTCGGGGCGTAGCAGCATATAATTGAAGTGGGGAAGGGTGCCGTCGATAATCTGATGGTGGCGATCCTTTCCGATACAGGCGTAAAAGCCAGCACCGATTGCAGTAAGTGTGTGCTGATGGCAATGCCTACACCGTGCTGCCCGTTCCCGTTTGCTAGGCCGCTATAGTAGAGTTTGTAGCTTTTATGGCGGGGCTGAACACCCGACACTGCTGGAGTTGTTATTGTGCAGCTGCCGGAGTCCGGAATACGGGTTTCAGACAGGCCAGCTATGTGGACATCTCTGTCATTTAGGGATTTGGCCAGTAGTTCTTGGGCTCCAAGTTGGCGAAGTGAGCGGACATTCCATGAGGCAATGTTAATTTTGGAGAAAAGTTTCGGACGAGCAGATGTATTGGGACGCGCCGAAACCAGGTTTGTTTGTCCCCTCAGCCCCAGGTTTCCACCATCGGCGTCCAGCTGAGGGGAAATCCACGTGGGATCACCCTAGCAGTGGTCTGACGATGATTTGGCATACTTTTTCATGGAACAGTTTCTGGCTGGGATACAACCAGGGGCGCCAGTCCTGGAGGTTGCTATTTGCCCATAGCTGGGGATTTAGATTATATATTAGGGTTGATTTTTTCCGGAAAAAAAGATTGCCGGAATAAACCTTTTTTCCGGTTTTTTTTCCATTTTTTTCCGGTCACTTCAAAATTACACAATGTGCTAAAAGTTGCGTTATTTCATGTTTTTGCATACACAGAAGCAGTTTTCACAATATTTAGTAGCCCCACAGGGTAATGCAATTACACAAGCGCTTAGAAAGGTTCCAGTATTGATTATAGGAATCAAATATTTTCAGCGGGTGACGCTGTAAAGCAAAGGACAGGTGACTTCTATATACCTTGGCGGCTCTACTAGACCTAGTTTGTGGTTTTCGTAGGTAACAGTTTTGGTTGAACACTCCACGGTTAGGTATATATGGAATTATTAACTCTACCTGAGTTACGCAATCGTTTTCACATTCCAAGGGGAAAAATCCCAAAATTATCTCAAATTCCTGAATATATATCGTATTCTTACCTTATTAAACACTGTTTTTGATAGTTTCTTAATGTTCTAAGGTCACAAATTAACTTTCAGAACATGTCCCGAATATTTTTCCATTTTTTTCCACCCCATCGGAAAAAAACGGAAAAAACCTTTTTTCCGCGCCCATCCCTATTATATATATATATATATACACGCAGGTGGGCGCGTACACCTTGCGCAGGTATAGACGGAACTGGTGGGGGAGGATGGGAAATCCAATTGAAATTTTTAGGAAACGTCTACAGAATCGAAAGTCAGCCACCTCACCCCATCTTCTACCCTCAAAACACAATGAATGGTTAGTTCGCGCCGACAGAGCGAAAATATGTGTTTTTCCTCCTTTTCTTCTTTCTGCTTCTAATGTTTTCTGACTTCGAAACCTGACAGGGGGGGCGGGCGGCCCCCACCCCACCCCCATGGGTGCGCCCTCGGTTTTTGGCAAATCGTCGTTTGCAGAAATGAACAATAATTTTGACGACGTCAAAATAAAAATGACGAAAGAATAACCAACCCAAAATGTGGAAGTAGCACTCACAGTTAACAGGAATGAAAGTTTCTATTATGTTTTTAACAGTAATTTTTCAAAAACTTTCTCAGATTTTGGGGGCTGCCGCCCCCAACCCCCGCTCTATGTTGCCTTTGTGATTTATATATATATATATATTACGTATATGTTAAGCTTCGACAATGTTTATAAAACTATATATACAGCACCGGTGCTCCGACAGCCCGCTCCGGCGCATTATATATATACATATACGTATATATATATATATGCTAAAAACTTATAGGGGTGGATCTGGATAACAGCCCCGTCGTCGCAATTTGGAGTTAAGCAAATGTAACAAGTGTAAATGTAACAAAGCAAACAGGAAAAAAACATGTCTACAAAATTTTACGCGCGCGAATACATATATAGGTATATTTCCAACGTTCATTTTTACCAAGTTTTGGATAGAAAAAGCTTAAAATGTGGTTCGGTTTTAGCAAAAATTCTTATTATCCTCTCAAAACGTGTAAATTTTAAAAATAACCCTTGTGCCCAGAAGGTAGATAGGTTTTTCCCCAAACAATGGGTGGGATTTCCCTCCATGGTTATGCAATGAACACAATAACACATCTAAAACCCTAAACAAAGCTTTTATATTACGTACTAAGCTTTTTTTCCTAAGTCCGATGCTGACTCCATCAAGCTGCTCAAGTCTAAAAATGATCATATACGTATATATATATATATATATATATATATATATATATATATATATATATATATATATATACGAAAGCGTCAGTCTTATGATGCCATCAAATAGCTAGGAAATCAAGCCATAGTCCAATGACTAATGGTAAATATCAATCGATTTATATACTTCCTGTATATATATATATAATATGTATGTAATATATATGTACCTGAAACAAAATTCCGTTCGGTGATTATATACAAGTAACAAAAATGCTCCGCACAAAAGAGGATAATATGTGTGTTGGCTGTATCGTATATATATATATATATCCTTTAAATATCCTTAAAATATATAATAAATAAATATAAATAGGTATATCCTTTAAATTCGGGTTGAAGAAGTAAAGACAAAAGTTTCATAGGCACGTGACGTTATTTGGCACAGCAAATATTGGTGGATGGTTCCATGTCAAAAGTTGCTCAGCTCATTTAGGGCTTTCAACCACAGCAATCTACAGCCACTTTGAGCATGCAGTTCTATGACAAAATTTGCTCAGCTCACTTAGAGCTTTCATTTGATACCATATTTGACCACACTTGAAAAACTTTATTTTCGACCACTTGACCCCCCCGCCCGACTGACCCTTCAAAACGGCAAACTGGAACCAGCCCAGCAAGATAGGTACGTGAGACGGCAAAACGAATACCGGGAATGAGCTGGGCGCACCAGAAAACCCCTATAGACAAAGTTTTGAGAGGCCAGGTAAATGCTACTATGGAACTCCAGGAAGCAGTTTCCGACTTTACCCTCCCGACGCCAAAGTAGAACCAGCCCAGCAATATAGACACGTCGGACGGCAAAACGGATACCGGGAATGAGCTGGACACACCAGAAAACCCCTATAGACAAAGTTTTGAGAGGCCAGGTACAACCTACTATGGACCTCCAGGAAGCGGTTTCCGATTTGACCCTCCCGACGGCAAAGTGGAACCAGCCCAGCAAGATGGGTAGGTCTGACGGTAAAACTGACTGCGGGAATCGATTCTCCGTGCCAGAAAACCATTGTATGGAAGATTTGAGCTTTCAAAGTTGAATAGATATCAAGAAAATGAGGTAAACGCGGGCCAGCAGGCGGATCCACGAAGGATACAAGGCATTAATCATAAAGAAATAATGAAAAACGCCTGCCTGCAGTCACTAAGGCCGAAGCCTTAGTCCGAACAGGAGAGAGCCAATGGGCGCTGTAGGGATGGGCGCGGAAAAAAAAGGACTGGAAAAAAAAGGTTTTTTTCCGTTTTTTTCCATTTTTTTCCGATGGGGTGGAAAAAAATGGAAAAATATTCCTAACGTTATTTTGACGATTTTTACAATAAAATATCATGTTTTCTGAGCTTTTCCAGCAATTTCACATTATTTGCAACCTTTTCCGTGGGTCATAGTAGGAGGGGGTATGCTAAATCTGACGAAATTGTATTTGGGTTTTTTCGATGCATCGGAAAAAAATGGAAAAATATTCGGGACATGTTCTGAAAGTTAATTTATAACATCGGAACATTAAGAAACCATCAAAAACAGTGTTTAATGAGGTAAGAATACGATATTCATGCATTTGAGCTAACTTTGAGATTTAGCGTTTTCCCCTTGGAATGTGAAAATGATTGCGTAACTCAGGTAGAGTTAATAATTCAATACCTAACAGTGGAGTGTTCAACCAAAACTGTTAAAATATCTGGAACTGTTTACTTTACGGAGCGTGTTACCTATGATAACCACAAACTAGGTCTAGTAGAACCTCCAAAGTATACAGAAGTGACCTGTCCTTTGCTTTAACAGCGTCACCCGCTGAAAATATTGGATTCATGTAACCACTACTGGAATCTTTCTAAGCGCTTGTGTAATTGCATTATATACCCCTGTGGGGCTACAAATATCGTGAAAACTGCTTCTGTGCATGCAAAAACATGAAATAAAGCAACTTTTAGCACATTGTGTAATTTTGGAGTGACCGGAAAAAAAAGGAAAAAAATGGGAAAAAATGGAAAAAAACCGGAAAAATAAGGTTTTTTTTCCGGCAATCCTTTTTTTCCGGAAAAAAACCAACCCTAGGGCGCTGTGAGCGCTCTTACCCAGAGAGAACTAGTCTCTGGAGCTCCTGCCTGGTTTTCCAAGAAGGACAGCCAGCTCGGCTCTATCTGTGCAGCAACATAGCCGGAGAAGGTTTTATCAAAACCTCTCTGACTGTGCTATGCACAGAAAGAGGACTGCAGTGGCCCGCGGATCTCCGTAGAGATACAAACAGCATTTACATCAAGAAAATGAGGTAAACGCGGGCCAGCAGGCGGATCCACGAAGGATACAAGGCATTAATCATAAAGAAATAATGAAAAACGCCTGCCTGCAGTCACTAAGGCCGAAGCCTTAGTCCGAACAGGAGAGAGCCAATGGGCGCTGTGAGCGCTCTTACCCAGAGAGAACTAGTCTCTGGAGCTCCTGCCTGGTTGTCCAAGAAGGACAGCCAGCTCGGCTCTATCTGTGCTGCAACATAGCCAGAGAAGGTTTTATCAAAACCTCTCTGACTGTGCTATGCACAGAAAGAGGACTGCAGTGGCCCGCGGATCTCCGTAGAGATACAAACAGCATTTACATCAAGAAAATGAGGTAAACGCGGGCCAGCAGGCGGATCCACGAAGGATACAAGGCATTAATCATAAAGAAATAATGAAAAACCCAGCCACACCTGCATAGGTGAACCAGGCTACAGTTTACCCCCTGTGAGACCCCCCCCACGGAGAGGCCAGACCCCCCCTCCCCCCTACCCGGCCTCAACTACCCCCCCCCACCAAGCCGAGCTCAAATCCCCCTCCCCCCTAAAACTGGGTCCAAACCAAGTAAAAAATGCAAAATTTTTGAAAAAATGTTTTGCAATTTCTGAAAATTTTTGAAAAAATTCGTAAAAATGGATGTAAATCAGCTATAAACAGCTAAAGATGGTTATTTATATATAGCAATTAAACGGTAATATACGCAATTATAATTCACAATCTGGCCTAATTTAGGCATATTTTAGCACAAATTTGTCAATTTCAAGCCCTATTTTCGCATACGAATGCTATTGACAGAAGCTTTTGAGTACGTTTTATGTACTGTACATCGAAGTAGGACCATTTTAAGCTAAAAAAACTTGGGTACAGTTTAGGGGGTCCCCCTCCCCCAAATTTCGGATTTTGGTGGGGGTCCCCCGAGCCAAATTTGGACCATCTACTCCCCCCCCAACCCAAACAGGTGGTACACCTATGGTTGTCCACAGTTTCACCCAGGGTATTTTTTGCAGAGGGGGGGGGAGGCGGGGGGCCCCCCCGAAAATGCCTTCCCCCCCGGGATTTTGGTCTGCCCCCTTAATGAGGTCTACATTTTTTCCAAAAATGGTCAAATTTTCAAAACTTTTCCTGCGTCGCCGTAGATTTTTTCGTAAAAATGACTATTTTGCTTTAATTCCTGGCATTTTTGAGAACTTTTTGTGTTTCACCATGCAAAATATGCCAAAAATACCATTTTTTGGCTCGTTTTTGCAAAAAATCTCCCCCCCCCCCCGAAAATTTCTTCCCACCCCCGGGAAGCCCCCCCCCGGGAAAAAATCCCTAAAAAATACCCTGGTTTCACCAGGGGGCGGTTGGGGGTACTCCCATAGGAGTAATTGGGGGGAAACCCCCCCTAGCCATTTTTCCACCCCCCCCCCCCAATCTTTTTGGGGGCTCCCGACCCCCACCCCGACTTGGGGGCCTAAGCTGTAAGGGGGGGGGGAGTTGGGGGTAGCCCCCCAGCCATTTTCGCAAACCCCCCCCCCAGACCATAGGTGTAATTGGGGGAAGTTTGGGGGGTGGGGGTAACCCCCCGTATATTTTTACAATCCACCCCCACAAATTTTTGGAGGGCACCGCCCCCCCCCCCCAACTGGGGGGGAGGGGGGGTAGTCGCGAAATTAGTTAGTCGAAAAATTGGCCAAAAATCGGGTATTTTTAGGGTAAATTTTGCAAAATTTTTCAAAAGTGTCCAAAGTTTGGGCTTAAAGTGTTCATTATTGCGTGAAATATATACACGTTTTCAAAAGTTTTATCATAGGCAGTGGCGCACATAGGAACTTTTTTCAGGGGGGGCGGACCTCCGTAAACTTGGGGGGGGTATGGGGGCATCGCCTCCCAGAGTTGAAAAATTTTGGACAACAACGTTTAAAATCGAAAATAAGCGTAAATTCAGCAAAAATAGAAAAAATTTCGCGCCGAAGGCGCGAAAATTTTTGCAAAAGTTAAAAAGTTGCTATTGAAAGGTTTAAAACGCTGAAATAAGGGTAAATAAAGCAAAAGTAAGGTAAATTTCGCGCCGAAGGCGCGAAAATTTTTGAAATTTTACGTCCGCGCTACGCGCGGACAGTAAAAATTTTCCTTTACATCTGGTTTCGGGGGGGGGGGCGGCCCCCCCCCCCCCCCCCGCCCCCCCCCTTATGTGCGCCCCTGATCATAGGTGTATCTGGGGGGTGGGTTGGGGAGTACCCCTCCCCCCAAATGGAAAAGTGCCGACCCCACCCATAGGTGTATATAATTGGGGGTGGGGGAAGGAGGGGTAACCCCCCCCAGCCATTTTTCAAAAACCCCCCCCCCAGAAATTTTGGGGGGCCCCCGGCCCCCCCCCCCCCCCAACTGGGGGGGGGGGTAGTCGCGCCGAAGGCGCGAAAATTTGCTAAAAATTTGGGCATTTTTAGGGCAAATTTTGCAAAATTTTTCAAAAAAGTCCAAATTTTTGGCTTAAAGTGTTTATTATCAAAATTTGGGCATTTTTAGGGCAAATTTTGCAAAATTTTTCAAAAAAGTCCAAATTTTTGGCTTAAAGTGTTTATTAACGCGAGAAATACACGTTTATAACGGTTTTATGGACTTCTAGACTCAATACTGACCTTATTCTGGACTCAGAAACATGTTGGCAATCAAGTTTTCGAGTTTAAGAGCACTGTCTAATGTTAAAATTACTTGATGATTTCATGTTTTTCGGCATTAGCAATGGCTGAAAATGCGATTTTTGGCATAAAAATAGAAAAATTTTTTTGGGGGAGGTTTGGAGGGGTCTAAAAAGGGGGCCCCCACCCCAAAATTCCAGGGGAGGGGGGCCCCCAACCCAAATCCCCGTTACACCTATGACCCCACCCTCGAAATTTTGGAGGCAGACCAGACCCCACCCCCAAATGGCCAAATCCCAGACCCCACCCACCCAAATTTGCCAGACCCCACCCTCAAAATTTTGAAAATTTTGCCTCAAAATTAGTAAAAATTCGAAACTTTTGCAAAAAATCCATGTTTTTTCGAACAAATGAGCAAAAATGAAGAAATATTGTTGATTTTTTTTGGAAATAACGCTTTTTTAGCAAAATTGCGAATTGTTTCTGAATTTTTGACCAAAACATTTTTTACCCCCCCCCCCTCAAATTCTATTTTTCCGGATCCCACCCCACCCACCCCAATTTCGGCTACCCCTCCCATAGGTGTACCACCTGTTTGGGTTGGGGGAGGGCCCCTAAACTGTACCCAAGTTTTTTAGCTAAAAATGCTCCTTTTTCGATGTACAGTATATACATTAAACGTACTCAAAAGCTTCTGTCAATAGCTTTCGTATGCGAAAATAGGGGTTGAAAATTGACAAATTTGTGCTAAAATATGCCAAAATTAGCCCAGATTGTGGTTTATAATTGCGTATATTATCTTCTAATTGCTATAAATCACCATCTTAGCTGCTTATAACTGATTTATAGCCATTTTTTTCAAAAATTTTCAGAAGTTGAAAAAAAATTTTTCAAAAATTTTGCATTTTTCACTCGGTTCGGACCCAATTTTAGGGGGGGAGGGGGGTTTGAGCTCGGCTTGGGGGGGAGTAGTTGAGGTCGGGTAGGGGGGGAGGGGGTCTGGCCTCTCCGTGGGGGGGGGGGTCTCACAGGGGGCAAACTGTAGCCTAATACACCTCCCCTCCCCAACGTTTTCTCAAGGTACACCTATGAGTTTAATGGACTTTCTGACTCAATATTGACCCTATTCTGGACTCAGAAACATGTTGGCAATCAAGTTTTCGAGTTTAAGAGCACTGTCTAATGCATGGGCGTAGATAAGGGGGGGGCGCCCGGGCGGGCGCCCCCCCCGAAGCACCTTTGCCCTCCTGTAAATTTTGCCAGTGGAAAAAATTTTTAAGCTCGCGCGCAGCGCGAGCTTAACTTACTGCGCCAGTTTTTGCTGGAACAGTAGTCTGAAATATATATAGGTTTCAAGCCTTTAATTTTTCAAAAAATTTGCTCGCTCTGAGTCAAATACAGATGACGTATATAGATGTAGATGACAAATGTAGATGACGATTTTGTGCGAAAGTTACCGGAAAAATAGGTTTAAAACGTAATATTTCTGAAAATTTTCTACTGGGGGCAGCGCTCCCATACTCCTGATTGTGCGTTCTTACTCATATTGCTAACTACTATGACAACTTGATATTGATTACTTCGTTTTCCTAAAATAAATGTTTCTCTCTTTAGTCTTGCAGATGTGGCGCTTAATAAAGAAAGTGCTCAAAATTATTCCTCAGGGAGTGTAAATATGAAAAATTCTGCAACTTCGGGGGGCTCCGCCCCCAGACTCCCGCGGGTCCTATTTCTTCGCGACATTTGGTTTCTCCACAGCGCTTCCACGCGTACAATGCTAGCTCTCAGATTATTTGCTGATCTGAAATAAAAAGTGCATTGAAAAACTGCTTTCAAGTCTGAAATATCAAAAATTCTCAACTTCTGTGGATTCAAAAGCAGTTCCTTTCAAAAAATTTAGAAAGTTAAAAATTTTCAACTGGCATTAAAGAATTATATATATAAAGTTTCTCTAGCAGTTTTTGGTGAAAATCAGAAAAATGTCAGCTTTAATAATCAAGCAGTTTTTGGTGAAAATCTGAGAAAATTTCTCAAGTTTAGATACTAATTAAGAATTAAAGCTGCTGTATATACCCGTTTTTGGTGAAAATCTGAAAAACTCAATTTTACTTATAGAAATATTGAAAGCTGATTGTGGGTCGAGGTAAAAAATTGCACAATTTCAGGGAGGGGGGGGGGGTCGGGCTCCGACCCCCCCCCCCCCGACTTGCCGAAAATCCGCCCCCCCCCGAAGCAATGACCTATCTACGCCACTGGTCTAATGTTAAAATTACTTGATGATTTCATGTTTTTTGGCATTAGCAATGGCTGAAAATGCGATTTTTGGCATAAAAATTGAAAAAAATTTTTGGGGGAGGTTTGGGGACGGTCTTGGGGGGGTTGGGGTGGAGGAGGACTAAAAAGGGCACCCGCCCCCAAAATTTGGGGGGAGGGGCCTCCCTCCCCCAACCCAAATCCCCGTTACACCTATGCACGACCTTTTGGGGGGAGTCAAAAATTGGTTATTTTTAGGGTAAATTTTGCAAAATTTTTCAAAAACATCCATATTTTTGGCTTAAAGTGTTTATTATTGTGAGAAATACACGTTTTTAACTGTATTATAGACTTTCTGACTCATAATTGATCTTATTTTGGACTTGGAAACAAGTTGGCTTGGCAATCAAGTTTTCGAGTTTGGATGGATGGATGGATGGAATGGACTAACCGCCCCACAGTACTTAGAATCAAAATCACGTACTGTGGACCCACCTCTGGATTGCATCAGTATGCCCCTACGTCCCTACTACTCACACCAACAGTAAAGTATATATACGCATGTGTATATATACTTACAAAGCAGCATCAAAAATAAACAAAAGTAACTCCACAAGGTCTCCTCAAAGCATAAAGATGCAATAAAGATGCATAAAGATGCAATCCACAGCGATGACTCACTATAAGTATATAAACCAATTGACATACTAATGTATATATAAGTAAGTTTATACTACATTATACATTATGTTAATTTAAGGACAATTTCCAAAATTGTAATCAAGTGGGATTCGCCATCCCAAGTAGGCTTTGGAAAAAACAGAATTGTTTCACATATATACGCATAAAAATGAAATAAACATTTTTTGTATAAAGAAAGAGATGAAAAAACTGAAGCTTCGTATAGTCAGAATGCAAATTACAAAAGTGGCTTTAAATAGGAAAAAGATAGTATATATGTCTTCAAAATATCAAATATCAAATATCAAAAACAAAAAACGTTTTGTATCTACGACACAAATGTCATAGATACGAAGTCATAACGCTGTCCCCTGGCGTCGATATCCTGCATCCTATTCTACCTACCCCGAAACTAGGGACCCCAGCCAGCACGAGCAACGAATTACTTTTTTACATGAGAGGCAAGAAAGAAGAAAGGAGGAAAAACACATATTTTCGCTCTGTCGGCGCGAACTAACCATTCATTGTGTTTTGAGGGTAGAAGATGGGGTGAGGTGGCTGACTTTCGATTCTGTAGACGTTTCCTAAAATTTCAATTGGATTTCCCATCCTCCCCCACCGTTCCGTCTATACTCCGCGCAAATGGTGTACGCGCCCATCTGCGTGTATATATATATATATAATAGGATGGGCGCGGAAAGGTTTTTTTCCGTTTTTTTCCGATGGGGTGGAAAAAAATGGAAAATATTCGGGACATGTTCTGAAAGTTAATTTGTGACCTTAGAACATTAAGAAACTATCAAAAAACAGTGTTTAATAAGGTAAGAATACGATATATATTCAGGAATTTGAGATAATTTTTGGGATTTTTCCCCTTGGAATGTGAAAACGATTGCGTAACTCAGGTAGAGTTAATAATTCCATATATACCTAACCGTGGAGTGTTCAACCAAAACCTGTTACTTACGAAAACCACAAACTAGGTCTAGTAGAGCCGCCAAGGTATATAGAAGTCACCTGTCCTTGTTTTACAGCGTCACCCGCTGAAAATATTTGATTCCTATAATCAATACTGGAACCTTTCTAAGCGCTTGTGTAATTGCATTACCCTGTGGGGCTACTAAATATTGTGAAAACTGCTTCTGTGTATGCAGAAACATGAAATAACGCAACTTTTAGCACATTATGTAATTTTGAAGTGACCGGAAAAAAATGGAAAAAAAAACCGGAAAAAAGGTTTATTCCGGCAATCTTTTTTCCGAAAAAAATCAACCCTAATATATAATCTAAATCCCCAGCTATGGGCAATAATAGCAACCTCCAGGACTGGCGCCCCTGGTTGTATCCCAGCCAGAAACTGTTCCATGAAAAAGTATGCCAAATCATCGTCAGACCACTGCTAGGGTGATCTGTGCCACGTGGATTTCCCCTCAGCTGGACGCCGATGGTGGAAACCTGGGGCTGAGGGGACAAACAAACCTGGTTTCGGCGCGTCCCAATACATCTGCTCGTCCGAAACTTTTCTCCAAAATTAACATTGCCTCATGGAATGTCCGCTCACTTCGCCAACTTTGGAGCCCAAGAACTACTGGCCAAATCCCTAAATGACAGAGATGTCCACATAGGGCTGGCCTGTCTGAAACCCGTATTCCTGACTCCGGCAGCTGCATCACAACAACTCCAGCAGTGTCGGGTGTTCAGCCCCGCCATAAAAGCTACAAACTCTACTATAGCGACCTAGCAAACGGGAACGGGCAGCACGGTGAGGGCATTGCCATCAGCACACACTTACTGCAATCGGTGCTGGTTTCTACGCCTGCATCGGAAAGGATCGCCACCATCAGATTATCGACGGCACCCTTCCCCACTTCAATTATATGCTGCTAGCTACGCCCCGACTAATGGTGCAGACGATCAAACCAAGGACGATTTTTATCATGCTTTGAATGAAGTTGTCGGTGACATCAGCGAAGCGACTTCTTAATCTTAATGGGAGACCTCAACGCTACGATTGGTGAAAGGCTGACCTGTGAATCCTGCATTGGAAGCCACTCTATTGGTACCCGCAATGAAAATGGAGACCGTTTTGTTTCCTTTTTTGAGCATAACCGTTCTCCCTTGCGGTGAACACACTGTTCCGCCATAAACGTCGCCACCTAGAAACTGGGGCGTCTAACGATGTGAGAACCCGAAAGCAGATCGACTTTGTCTGCATCCGGCAACGTTGGAAAATCAGCACTAGCGTGCCGCTCCTCTTTAGGGCAACTCACTGCAATCTGATCACGCCGCAATTGTTCGTTGCCTGCAGCTTCGCTTGTGTGCCAAAAAACAGCAACGTCCATGCTATCGCTTTGCCACCGAAAAATTGAACGAGGCCCCTGTCGTTGATAACTTTCGACTGGAGTTGACTAACAGATTCCAAGCCATTCAAGACGATGACGTGGAAAACTTGTGGGCTTCTACGAAGCAAGCGATATGAAGATACGGCTTCCGCTATTCTTGTTCGTACCAGAAGGCGCAGAAAACGACTGGATCTCGCAGGACACCTTGCAACTAGTTGAAAAGACGTCGACAAGCTACATGTGCCGCTAAGCGATAGAGCAGCTTTCAGCTGCAATTGCTGAAGGAATGGCTAGGAGACAAGAACACCTATTGGCAAGCTCAGGTTGATATAATGAACAATGCCACGCGACACGGGGATTCCGGAAAGTTGTTCAAAACCTTTACGAAATGCGGCAGGGAAAAGATCCACCATCAGCGAAGTGATTCAAGAAAACGACGGTTCAATAATTCGAAGCTTTCAGCGACGGAACGAACGGTGGAAAGAACACTTTCAAACTTTGCTGAATCGTCCCCCTCCAGCGACGCCGCTGTTTGAACTACCTTTTCTATGGCTTCCTCAACATATCCGAGAGTGTCCCGACCAGAGCTGAAGTCGGCATGGGTGATAAATGCAATGAGATCTTCAAGCGCACCAGGTGAAGATGGTATAACCGCATGCATACTGAAGGCTGGAGGTGAACTCATGATCTATCAGCTCACTCGACTCATTCAGAAAATCTGGATGACGGAAGACCTCCCGTCTGACTGAAAACAGCAGTTCTTGTGCCACTATATAAGAAAGGCAGCAAGACGGATTGCAAGAACTATCGTGGTACATTTTCTGTTAGATGTCGCCTACAAGATCATG
>JASAND010020337.1:0-49842 GCA_030248195.1 Trissonchulus latispiculum
AACGGGAAAGAATATATAAATTCAGTTAACAACAAACAAATTCATAATCAAACGAAGATAAAAACAAACAAGCCAGTAAACAAACAAACAAACAAACAATTATGACATAAAGACAATAACAAGAAAATAAACAGATAAGTTTAAGTTTTACAGGCTCAGCAATTTAGGTATACGTATTTGCAAAGTTTAGATGACAAATTTACTGAGATTTCAACCAATGAGATGCTGCATGGTATCCAAATATCTCAAAATTTCGTTGTCCATTATTGCCGCAGACTCGGGATCATTCACGTGGAGCCCATTCCAAAATTCCTGAAACGCTGTTTTGGATGTAGTTATATTTAAGTCATTTTGGACATAAACTTGAGCGCGATTTATCGGGGTTCTTCCAGAAATAAGTTCCAGGGTCCGTACCTGCTTTTCATGATGAGCCTGTTGAAACTTCACGAGAAAGGTTGACAATTTGGGATGAGGATGATCAAACTTAGCTCTCAAGCTGTTATTGTAGCCCTCAGCATGATTCGTGGTTCGAGGGCCATTATGTTCAAAGTGGTTGAACAGATCAACCTTTTCGTCATCACGGATCCACTGATTTAGGAACTAATTTCCAAAATCATCCAAATTGGCATCAATAAGGACGTCGCCAGTGACAGGTACTTGGCTAAGCATCCGATCCCATGCTGGTCGAACCAAATCTTTCGGCAAAAGTGACAGCCCACAGAGTCGACGTATCCACTGATGAACAACAGCAAACTGGGGAGCGTCGAAACCATGGTTAGGCGATTGTTGATAAACGGGGCCTAAACCTTTCTCCAGCACATTTGTTTGAACGGCTTGGGTGAAATGAAACAGACAGCCTTTAATTTTCACCTGAGGAAATGTTTCTCGGAAAGACGAGATGGCGGAAGTTTCAAAGTCAAAATGCATGAAATTGACTAAGCCAGTCGACCCAAAGCGAGCAATCAATTGAGTGCGGATGGCACCAAATAAAGTAGAATAAGAGGCAATCTGGCGATTTGGCATAAGAGCATGAGCGGCTGGCACAGCTTCACCATTTCTGAATCCAAAAATAACATAAAGTTGGGCAAATTTGACATCCGCCGGAACGTACGAGAAGGTCCCATCTGCGATCCAGTGAACGCTTTGATGTAGGGAATCAAGATCAAGAGAACTGGAAAAAATCAGGAAGGAGGGGTCGTTCTGATCATAAATGAGGTAACGATGACGAAAGTTGGGATCAGTGGGGTCTTGGCTACTGGCCCCTTCTAGTGTCATCTTTAAGCAGTCAGGAATGTCAAAATGCTTCGAATAACAGGGTACCTTTCGTTGTATTTACGGTAAAATGAGGACTTCGTTGATCGGTAGGATGGAAAATGCTCCTGGACTCGCTGGCGCTGCAGATGGTCATTTGAAAACTCGTGGACAATTTCTGTAAGTGCGTCGGAATAAGCATCTCTGGGTTTTCCCCCGTGATTCTTAATATCTTCTCCAGCTTTCCTCTTTCGCTGCTGGGCGGATGCCGATGCTGAAGAAATGGGAGGGCAGAAATGAGGATGAAACGGGGCTTCAGGGTTTTGAAGGATTCTGCCATTTATGACCATCACGGTGGGCACTTTCTCATGTTTTCGCGTATAATGTGCCTATAATTAAGCAAAAACTAAGCACATTTGTTTAACTTTTTAAATTTAATTTTAATTTTTAAAAAATTAAAGTTGCATTTAATTTCCAGAATCTGTTTCAATAACAGCAGTCTAGCTTTCTGTCGAATTTTTCAATAAAGTTTACATTATTAAAATGTAATTTATTTTAAAACTTTTAAGATTTAACACAAATCTTTACAATATTTTGTTTTTTTCAAAATATTAAGACAAGTTCACTTGCGTCCTACTTAAAGCAAACTGCGCTATATACCTGAGAAAGCTCAGAGAAAAAAGATTCATATTAGCTCCAGCAATTATGGGTATTCATGTGTTGGTATGCATGCTTCTGCAGAGTAAGTAGTATATAGTTAAATTTAAGTAGTTGATTAAATCTCTTACTTTTAGTTTATCAGATTGAATGCATTTCCAAATAGATGTGATTCCAGATTTTTTCTTGGAAAATTGATAAACAGAATCTATAGCATCTTCTCTATTCCACAAAATAATGTCTTTTCCAAACTGTGATGGACCAAATCTAACAGGACCAAAGTCGGCAACGGCCATCACAACATATGAAATTCACATTAATGCACTTACGCACTTACTTACACGCCTTTGTATTTGTATTAATTCTGTACAGTCTAATTTTCGGAAATTTTCTTGCAATACTTAAAATTCTGGCAGTTTGTCTTAAATTTCTCCTAATTACGTACTGCATGTACATGTATATACTCACTTATATAGTACTTGCTCACATGACGTACTGTACGGTCAAAATTTTATAAGGGAGAAATTTCTTACTGTAGGCCCATCGGTGCTAAAGAGGGACTCAAGGTGCTAAGGCGAGACTGGTGCTAAAGTGAGACTCGAAAAGGTCACAGCAGGGTCAAAGGTGCTAAAGTGGGACTCAAGGGCTCAGAGACAGAGTCATAAAGACAGAAATTTTAATTAAGTATAAGGTTTAAACAAAGACAGTTGTATCGCGACTCCTGGGCAGCCTGGTTTTGACTGCCCATTGTTGGCAAAGTCTGCGGAAACTGCTATGTTCGTGCACAGAAACCCTGCTTGATAAAGACATCAACATTTTCAAAAAATGCAGATGATAAACTTTGTAATGTTTTAAACGCTAAGGCTTCAAAATTAATGCTTATGAGTCTTTCACGATAACAATGGAACACAAAATTGTGGAATTTAGTTAATTTCGCCAAATGGCGTAGTTAATAAATAATTAATCACAACGAACAGGTCTGCGTGAATAATGAATTTAGTTGATTTTCAGAATGCTTGTTAGACCAGGCTACTGGTAACTGTTAATGTGGTAGTTCCCAATATAATTTAGCCCTTTTGTTTTGGGATTGCACGGTTGTAACAGAGTGTCATTTTTCCTTTGTTATTCTCAGTATCCTTTGAATAAGAATTTCGCTAAGCATAGATTCGGTTATTAGACATACTAGGAACTTATCAATATGAATATAAATAAATAAATATATATTTATATATATATATATATATATATATATATATATATATATATATATATATATATATATATATATATATATATATATATAGATATAAATAATTGCCGACTTTAGAATTTAGGCAACAACATTCACTGAAGCACCAAATATCTTTAGTTCATTCTGTATGTATCTTTTTCTCAATGTAAATTCTAAACATTACATATATCGGGTATTTCGTGAACATTGCTAGAAGAAAGTCGAATGACGATCGGGTAAGGAAACAGGAAAACATGCAAAACCTCGAGACAAAGAAATGATGAAATCAGTGAAGTCTTTTTGCTTTCGTACACACTAAACCTATAATATTTCTTACGTGTACGAGATTACATACTAACGATGCCATTTCATTTCTTTTGTCTGCTTGAAGAAAGCTGGATGCACATTAAAAGTCTATGTCACACAAACAGCTAAAGTAGTAGAATATCCAGTTAAAGTTTAACTAATTAAGCCAAGCCGTTGGCGGATTTTTTATTTTCATTGTTTCTATTATTTTATTCACTTTGCGTTCCGTAGCTATTGCCATAGACCCATTACAAAAGATGAAGTGGAAAAACAAGAAAGGCCCATTAACGTTGCTTCATTTTGCCAAAGAAAATGTTGACAGTAGTCAAAGTATTCTATGCGAAAATTCGAATAACCTAATCAAACAATTAATATTAATACTTGGCTGCTATATTTGTTATATTCTAGAAGTTGCTGCTCGATGCATTTTCCTTTGGGAATATTGAGGCGTTCTTCTCTTACCTGTAAAAACGCGAAAGAAAAAAGAAACATGTAGCTGGGAGGTAAGAAGTTTTTAGTTTTAATAATTTTTTTGCATTCAGTACAGTCACTGCTTTGAAGAATAGTCAAATTAATTAATGAAACGGCATATCTAGATGAGATGGTTGCTTTTGTCCAACGCTAGATAAGAACAATCAGCCGATAAGTCCTTGCTCAATTACTTGTTACTCAGATACAGTTGCTGAATAAAGTTGCAAACTACCAAGAGAAATAGCTAAGATTTACGTAAGAAACTCCAAATGAGAACTTTTGGTTCGGCGAGATGACGTATCCAGAGGACAAAATCATAGGCTTTTTTCCATCGTTATCATGGATTATAAGTTTTGGGCCTTCAGTTTCTAAGCTAATGAGCAGCGCTCCAGTTGTTGTATTTACAGTTATTTCCAAGCCTGAAATATATACAAACTTAAAAAATACAGTTTGCGGACAAACTTAACCTTTATAATTAAAGAGAACTATTTTAATACAGTTAATTCGCTTAGTTTTCTTAGTTCACGTGGGCAAGTCTACCATTTTCCAATGTAAAGGGATCGGGTCAGGGCATTTGCTTCTCAAATATAAGGTCATTAGAAAGCATGGCAAATTTACCATTGTTTTCTCCAGGTAAAAACGCTGAACTTTCTGAAACTATACTGTTGCGCATAAACCCTGATTACTGTCTTCAAACACGTTTAATGTGTGGCTAAAATATACAAAACGTATTAGCGAAATTTCATCCTATGCGATGTGGATGATAACAGCATCTTGTATTACTAATTTTTCCATTATTGTGCCATTATATTTAACCTGTTGACGTAATTACTTAGGGCCTTTACAAGAAAGAGTAGAGTAGATAGAGTAGAGTTAAAGTAACTCGATCCCTTTCATGACAGAGTTAAAAGATTGAAGGTCAAGCTTGAGTCGAGTTAAATTAGTTAAAAATCGTTTATTTTAACTCTACTCCGCTGTACTCTATCTTTTCTTGAAAAGGCCCTAAGTTAACATTATTAGTTATTAGCTATAAGCACTAAGTTGATGGTTCTTCGAGTGTAAATAGTAGGGAAGTGAGGGTCAGGCGCCGCAGCATCAGTCAAATTCTTGAAATTCGGTTTATCTATTTTGTAATTTATTTTAGTGTTATTGGGATTCCACAAAAGTTTTACGATCAATTCAGTGGTGCACTAATCAGCATCTTATTCAAATTATTTTGGTGGTAACTTATGAGAATAATGTTTTTTAAGTATGTTAAAACAGGGATTTTTCGCCGCTCACCCTATGTATTTAGAATTTAGAATATATACGTCAGTTTTTGGATACCCACACGCACAGGTACACTTTCTTCCATTAACGCTTTCTCATGAGGAGCAGTCTCGTGCAATTTAGATAAGGGGAAAGTTTGTCCTACATAGATTTTTTAGTCTCAGTTAGATGTTTTTTGGGTTTTGCTCACTATGTAAATTCGTTGCTACTTAAGCAATCATTTTGAGTATACTCTTTGGCGTCGAGAATCGGCATATTAGAATTTGAACAGTTGGTTCGTACAAATGCCTGTTAGTTTTCAACTACAAAAGAAAAGAAAGTTTGAAGTAAATTGTTTTCGAGACTTCGATTTTTACTTGCTTCAGCCAAAAGAACTTAATTCAATATATTATTATCACAACTAAGATTACTTAATGTGAGGTGGGCTAGCAGCGAAGTAGAAGATTAATCCTAATGAGAACAGTCCGAAGGTTGAAGACTCCGTGGAATTACAATGAGCATAGTCGTTTGAAAACTGTCCTTGAAATAATGTGATTGCAATAAGGACCTTTACTTTATTTTGGTAGAACTTGCTAGCCATTATTATTATTATTATCAATATTATTATTATTGTTATTATTATTATTATTATTAATATTATTATTATCATTATTGCTTGCCAAAAATTATTCAGAGCTGTTCATTTCAAGCTGCGTTTACTATCTTCCGAAGGAGTGCTCCAAAAACCTGTAGAACTGGAACCTTTTACTCATGTTCCTAATCAGTTTCTGTCACAATTGATTGATAATTCATGTTAAGGTGGTAATTCCTTTTGAGCACATATTGTTGGTTGACGGTACAAATCAAGATGAAATGTGATGAAACTTTCCAAAATAAGTTCTTTTAGCATTCTAACACTCTCCGCGCAATCCCGCTTCAAAACTTCGACGTCTCCGTTCAGGGCAGTTTTTGCCGATTTTTAACAGTTAGACAGCAGCTGCAAAGCTATGATTGTATTCATTCGCAAGATCTTGTTGAGCTCAACATTTTTGCTTTTTAAAGCACCTTTCTAGCTTTTCTCTATACTGAGATATAGCTGATTTTCTTGTTTTGGCGTCGAAAACTTGTCATTTTTGCTAAAATCAAATAATCCAACATTTCTTGAATTACGCAAGCCGTAAAATCAAACTAAGGGCGTCGATCTGAAGGTCTCACAGGGGCAAATTATCCGACGCATGATCGTCTTCCAACTGCTATCCTGAAGGCTGCTATCATAAAAAATGTAGTTTTTGCAAAAACACGACCAATTTTCTTCCAAAGATAATGGAGCATTCACCATGCAATCTGGAGGGCTGCTACTGAACAAATGTGTTCGGCACAAATATACCCAGGGACGATTTTTTAGTTGCCCTGATTGCTGCTTTCTTGCTAAAGTAATCGCTTGACAAATTTGGAAAAAGTAGGCAAAATCCAGGTTATCTTGTTGAGCTCTACATGTTTGTTTTTAAAAGTACTTTGCTAGCTTTTCTCTATTGTGAGATATAGCTGATTTTCTTATTTTGGAGTTGAAAACTTGTTATTTTTGCGGAAATCAAATAATCACCCATAACTTGAGCTACGCAAGCCGTAAAATTAAACTAATGGTGTCAATCTGAAGGTCTCGTCGGGGCCGATTATTCGTGGCATTGTAATCTTCTGAATGCTATCCCGTACGCTTCTATTATAAAAAATGTAGTTTTTGTAAAAACATGACAAAATTTTTTCCAACGACTGTGGAGCATTTACTATGCAAGCTAGAGGGTTGCCACTTACCGGACGTGTTTTACACAAAAATACCCAGGGACCCTTTTTTAGTTGCCCTGATTGCTGCTTTCGAGCTAAAGTGGTCGCTTGCCAAAGTTGGGAAAAGTAGGCAAAATCCAGGTTGCGCATACATTTTAGTTAATTTCTTTATAACGAAGAGCGGTTTCATAATAATTAAAAAAGGGTCCCCAGCAATTTGATAGTGGAATCAAATGATGTGGCCCATGCCTCACGAAAAAATTTACTTTAGTCTGCGAAAAATCTGGAAAATTAAATTACTTTGAAAATGCAGTAAAATAATTTCCGAGAATTAACGATTAACCTGTACGATTTTTCTAGCTCAAGTTATAGAATTTAATTTGTCGAAAACGCCCGTTTTTACAAAAATGTCAGCGTTGTATTCTTACATGCTGCGAAACCCCCCCCCCCGAGATTTCGGCCTTAATGTTTGGAACATCTTGCTAGCTTATTCTATTGGGAAGAGCTGAGAGTCTTACTCTTGGTATTATAAACTCTTGATATAGACCAAGAGGTTCCAGTGAGTGGACCGCAAGGCACACTCCTTTCAATACTCACTTCTATACACAGTTGCAGTGTCATCAATACACAGTTCTGTGTCAATTTACTTACTAATCTGACCAAAGTTTCATTACATCTGCGAATAAGCTAAGTATTCAGCATGTGGATACGGAGTCGAGTTTTCAGAATTCTTCGCTCCGAGAGTACAAACGTTTTGGCAAAACCCTATATAAACCCATATAAAACCCCAAAAATAAAACCCAAAACCCTAGAGTACATATTATTGCATTTATTCTGCAAGGCTGTGATTCTAATTGAAGTGGAAACATGGTGATTCGACAATGACTTTTTGATTCACATAAGAATCATGATTTAATCTTACTTTGGGCATACTTTTCCAGATGTGGAGCAGGCAAATATGAGCCCGTCCAGAGAAGGATTTTCTGTAATTTGTTCTAGCGGCTGCTGTAAATAAACGTCTTCGACAGCAGCTGCTGCCACTTGGAAGAGTGCCTGCATTTGTGTTCCAATTTCAGCTTCCAGTAGTTTGTAATGTGAAAGCATATACATCTGTAATACTGCTACAAAATGCACATGGTAAGTACACACATTAGATAACAACTAATAATTCGTTCCACTTATGTTTTAACTGTTTGCACGCTCATTCAAAACGAATAAGTAGCAACTGTAAAACTCACTAAGTTGACATTGATGCTACCATACACTTCATTAAGCTGAAACTGAGGTAGATATCGTCCACTGTAGAACTAAATAGTTTTCTTGAAACTGCCTACGAGTTTAACATTTGTCCATAAACTGTACCGCATATGGGCATGATCTTCCTGCAGGACTATACCTAAATTGATCTTACTGGTGCATAGAACTGTAGGTTTACAAATCTATTACAGCAACAAATAAAACGGCTTGGTGACACCTGTTGCTTGAAAATACGCCATTTTATGTATCAAGAGGTGTACCACATGTATCAAGAGGTGTATTAACCAGTTTTATTTCAGCGAGGTCCTGGAATGGAAAGACCTTATATTCACGCGAAAGGAAATCAACTTGAGGTAACGCGTCCAAAGCAGTTGTTGGGTCTAAATCGACAAACGGCGGAAATCCAACTTCACCCATCAGAAACTTAGGTGCTTCAGTTGCTGAAATAAGTGCAAAGTTAATGTTACATATTAGAAATAATCTCAGTTAGACGTTTTAGCTAATTCACTTATTCTCGCATTGGCAAACAACCAATTCGCGCAGGTTAGTAGAACTTAAGGAAAAAAAGAGGTTGGACCAATAACGCTTTTTTCTGAAAGCTAAAAATGGTTGCTAAAAATATGGGCACAAAAAGTCTCTACCTTGTCTGCACAATGTTGCATATTCGTCTTGAATTTGGCAAATAACTGTGCCGAACTTATTACAAGCTTGGTGAGCGAAAGCCGATGAAGCAGCAAAAGAAATTGCACAGGTACACGACCCGTACTCCTTCTCTTGATCAGTGAAGTTTGTTCTGGGAAATGTGTAGAACCATGGCATGAACCTGTAGTAAAAGGCGAAAATATCAAGAGGCATAGGTACCTGTAACAAAAGCTAATTCATCAATTTAGTCGAAAAGACAACGTTTTGGAACTCGATGTTCATCAGTACAATTTGTTCGGATAAAAGGGTTGTTTACCTTGGGCGGCATCTGTTATCGTTTGACCAGCTGTAATTCCAGCTGTCTGAATTTCTCGGACTGTCGGTGTGGTCGAAGCTTGCATATCCAAACAGTATGTTTGCACTTTTTCCGTGGTAGTACGTTAATTCTTGTGGCCAAAGAAATTTCCTGAAAGCATTTGAAGGCTGCATAATCTCTGATTTGCTTTGTTATGTTTCCTTAGAATCTCTGATTTATATGATGATTCTTGTCCTTCCTCATGAAGGCCTCTGTTTTATTACGTTTTCAGTTTGCGTGTGGATGCAGAACCGTGCAGTTCAAATTTTACGAAAGGATAAAGCCAGAAACCTACTTCTAAACTAAGCATACAACTTTTACACTTAGTCACATTATTCAATGAAAAGCAGACTATTAATCAAATACTAATCTATATTGGATAGCCATTAGTTAGGTTATCAACGACAATAAAAATGTCCAGGATCAGATGACGACCAGCCCTAGTTGTCCTGGTTCGACAGAGGAGAAATTCAATGATTAAGTAGTAAAAGTATCGAGGAGTCGCTACGTAATTCAGTCCTCGGTTCTCTTGCCTATTACTGTCCAGGAAGAACAGCTATTTTGGATCTGTCTGCAGCATAGTTACAAAAAGTTTTATCAATTTAGTTCTGGGTGTGCTGAATACAGAAACGGACTGTAAATCCCGAACACATTTGCAACATCAAAGTAAAATAAACTCGGGCTGGTAGCACAGCTGAATCAGCGGAGAAGTGTAGAGAAAACTTTCTTTCGTCGACCACGCCCAAAAGGGATTATCTTGTTCGAACAAGTTGGATGAAGTCAGGCTACAAGGTGAAAACAGAATTATGTAAAGTTTTGGCCCCAGCGACTTGATAATGGGCAGGCAAACTACTTTACGGAGGTGCTGTGCACGAGGGCTGGATACGCAACCTGGACTTGGAGATGGTGCCAGGCCGGCCAACGACTAGCCTCACCAAAAAGATATTACCTGAATTACCCCAAAACCTAAGCCACCACCACTACTACCACTACCACTACCACTACCGGTACCACTACTTACCGAACTAAACAGATCTACAACTCACCTACAATACACAGAGGCCAAGTGACCGTAGTACAAATTTACTGGGTGTATAAAAGAGGGGTATACAAAATTTTTATATTAGGCGAGACTTACAGGATATTGGTCCAGAAGAGTGCAGTCAAGGAAATCAGCATAAAAGATCATAAAGGGCAATTACAGAAATACTCAATTGGACCCCTCTCAAATAATTTGGACGGGAATCCTCCCTTGTCTATCGCCAGACTTGGAAGCAATCTACTTTCCTAACCCGGAGTTCGATTGCATAAGGAATTCCAGCCAGCGAGTAAGAAAGAACAAAGCAATTGCTTCTACATGGCTGCACCCACACTTTCTACATGGGTCAGCGTAATTTGACTACGGATTCATACAGAGCTGGCTATCGGACAGATACGTGTACAATACAAAGTAATGCCTTTAGTCCGGAACAGAAGAAGTTCGAGGAAAGGGTTAAAATAAATTAGTACAAAACATATGTAAACAACAATTATCGGCTGCGTCTTGCTGACCTTACTATATTGTCAAAGCTTTTAAGCTGTTTTCCATCAATGAAAACTGGCGGTATTGCACTTTTATGAAGGTTTCTGCAAAGATAGTTCACGTCCGTTCCACGAGCTATAGGCTGATGAGTTCTTGTTGGAAGTACTATGTAACAAGCTCGATCACCTCGAAGCCATCGTTCCGGACAGAATTGTGACTGCTTCGGTGCATCAAGTTCTAAAACAGACCTCTAATCACCAACCAACCGTTGTCATTCAAATCACATGGTTTTTCATGGACGGCTATAACTAGAGTTTGGGATCAAATTTAAAAGTATGTCTGTTAATCCCAAGGCTAACTGCCTGGACTTAGCCTGGGATTGAGAGGCTGAGCGATTGCAGGCTGAACTAACCTGGCCTAAATCGAATAAATAAATCAAACCCTACCTACCTAGCTAAGAAGCTGAATCTTGCCAACTACGATCGCAAAGGCACTTACAAATTTTACCGGAAAGAATCATCCAATTTACGGCATAAATCCAAAGAGTATAAATATAAAATATAGCGCGACTGGTTTCGAACAATACAGAATGACGACCCGCACAATAGTAGAAAAAAGAACGAACACTGGTAGAATCTCAGCTAGACGTGTAAACAACGAATATGCAAATTAGGAGATACATCTGAACATATGCAGATTAGAAAGCACTTCCTTTTCGTGTTGTTAGACTGCAACCGATTTTAACTGATTTTTGACATGTCTGTCTTGGTTGTGGCTGCTTGGTCAATACCTATAATGTCGGTCATGGGTTGTGATCACTACACATTCTCATATGTTTGTTGCTTAGACTCTTTTCTCCTTCTTCGGGCAATTTATGTAATTCAACGTTGGGCATGAAAGTGGGTGCCCATTTATAACTTAAGAAGTATATAAAATATTACAACCCTGTTATGTGATGAGCAAAATTAGGACAGGTCTAATAAATAAAATTGTTGTTTCGTCTGACTATGTGTTTTAATTTCGGTATGGACTACGTCTAGCTACATAGTCAATCGCGCTCAGCTGACTTTACCAGGACATCATTTACCTGTTGTGACGACTGAATGTAGAACTGATCGTGTAGCATGAAGCCTTTTTGAGAGAACTTAAAAATTAAATGATCACATCATAGATGTCGCCGTAACTACCGTAGCTGTATTTCCCGGAGAATTGACGACCGGTTGCCATTACGCATACAACACCACTGCTACAATTGGATTTTGACTGAGGTTCATCCAGATTACATATACTTCTACATACTCCTTTGCAGTGCTGGCAGGGCGGCTCATGCAGTACACAGAAGCAACTTCCATAGCTAATCCCTAGAATAATCAAAGGGCATCTGAACTTTAACGGCACTGGATACAAAATTAATGAGGTAGGATTCTCATTTCGCGTCCTACAATGTATTAAAGTTTTGATGGGAACTTTCATTAAGATTTGTGTTCAGTACGAAAAAAGCACTTATTAGATAATAGCCTGTACAACGAACAAGAATTTTCCAATAGTCCTGTAATGTACATAAGGACTGGCTTTTCAAAAACGAACCTGCTAGAGGATATCCCAGGCGATAACATTGACTCAAGCACAAATCTTCCGACATGTCGGCTGCAGTAAAATAGCCATTGCAGTTTGTGTTGAAGACAACGTCGAGCTCTTTCAGTTTGAAACATTTCGTTATTGTTTGGTTGGAGTACGTCCTCACATAATCGGCTGGTGAAATATCTGAAACATTTTCTAACATAGCATAGGTAATGTGCACAAACAAAGTTATTTTGTAGCCTACAGAGTAAAGAACATTATATATTGCTTGATGCACCACAGTAATATTAATTCCATTATTATTCATTACAATCAGCAATTACCCTTGATCCTGCAAACTCTTTCTGCAAATATAGATTTGCATAACAACGCAACGCCCGTCGTGTGTACTCAGTTTACAGTCTTGTAGATATAAATTGACCAAAGATTCTCAAGGTTGGCACGGGTTCTCAGCGATACAACCATTCATGGTTTATCCTTACGCCGCATGGGCAATGGACCAATACCAGTGATTGGTTTTATAACAAACACTAAATCTAAGACTAGCATTTTCACATTAAAAATTAAAAAGAATAATAATGGAAATAGAACTAGTAATTGTAAACTGGTTTCATGTAAATTTACTATTTATGCGTACTTGTAGAAATTAAAGGAGGTGGAAAGGCTTCGCTATATAGTCCTTCAATTGTTTCAAACAGTGCCAGCTAAAACAAAGGCTTTAATTGTAAAATATCATAGTTATGGAGAAGCATTACAACAACGATAATGTTTGGAGTAGTCTTCAAAATTTAATGCTTTTAGGCACTGATTTGAGTTTCACACATACATATCTTATCGAATTTGATGTAGATATATGCAGTTTCTTACAGTGCCAACTGCAACATAAAGCTAATATTTAATATGATTGTTTTGGACGCAGACTCAATGTTGGCAATTAAAATTCTGGAAGTCTGAAATCCTTCATATAGACCAACAACTATAATTTAGCTTACTTAAACCGGACCAAAAGATTGAATTTTGTTGGTAAAGACAGTGTGACAATGTATACCTACAAATTCTGAAAGCTCAGAAACAAGAGATTTAAAATTTGAAAAAATTTAGAAATTTAAAATTTCATAAACCTTAATAACTGTAGGAAAAGAAATAATTATCCAAAGTAAGACAAATTCTGTACCAAGTTAAAAGTCTTGTTCAGGAAAATGCAAACATGTATCAATTTTGTGGATTTGGGACGGATCGTCATTCCAACTACCAGCTAACTACAACAAAAAGTTGCTTTCATCGATACAGACTTGATCCATTTGAAATCTCTCGCCATACTGGCAAGTATAAGCTCACCTAGACAAACTTCAGAAGTGCTGCCGTGTAGGTTCCTTAGAAGTTTGTTTAAATTAGCTTATATTGCATAACTCAAAGCTAGGATTTTGCATACCTTGTGTATAATAATGACACCCAAAACGCGGGACATTAGTTTGACTTGATTCAGTCCAATGCCTTCATATGGGACCGCAGGAATCACGCGCCGTCCCAAATATGTTTCATTTATATACATTTACGTTCTCGTGAACCAAGCCTAATTTTAACAGTAAATTCGACTAACTTTCGACTATTATATTTGTTCCTACAATTTATGAAATTTTAAAATATACTACAGATGAGAGTATGTCACTGTTTATGAAATCTTAAATTTGGAGTTTTAACAATTTTTGAAATTTTTAAAATCTCAAGTCTCTGAAATTGGCATCGAAATTGGCATATTTCGGATCAAATGTATGATATAAATGTAAATTTTGACTTTCCGGGCTGTTTACTACAAAACACCAGTCTGTTTAGGAATTTAGGAATTTAATATTTTCAACGACTGTAGTCTTGGCAACTATATCGAAAACTATATTAAATATATACTAAACTATGCTATACTAAACTATACTAAACTAAAACTATTAAACTATATATTCATTTACGGACAAGTATTATCTTAGTTCATAAAACAATCGAGACTTTTTAATTTATTATTCATGAAAATTTACGATAAAAACCTCGGTTTTCCAATGCAATTTTATTAGTTTGGGACACCCGCATTTCGATTTATAGTCTCAAAAACATTTTAGCAACTGCGTAAAACCATATTTATTTACGGATAAGTAGACAACTTGTGTGATAAATTAAAATCTGTACTGGAAAATCAATAATATATAATCGGCAATTTTGTTATACTCGGCATAACATATACATTGTCACACCTGCCAAGAATAATACTCCACAAAATTCGCGGTTTTGGTCGCGCTTTGTTAGCTAGACTTTGCTTAAGGTGGTGGTAATGTTTCCCACTGTCATTTTCAAAATGTCATAATTTGTTCACTTTAAGGACTTATATAACAAATGATACATCATGTAAAGCTTGAAATGATGACATTTCAATGATATAGTAAAACATTGTAACTATGCTTTACCATGATTTACACAAAGAAGACCATAAACCATTTTTAAACGAGGATTTCAGAAATCTATGCAAATTGATCAAACGTTGCTCTTGACCAATCTTTTGTGCTAAGTCTTGCCAGGGTCATTATACAACCTAGAACCTTACCTACAACCCGAGAAATTTTTCAAATGGTGAAAATCTTCGAAAATTCATGATTTTTCGACACTTCAAATAAAAATTACACAACTTTGTCAGTTTCAGCGAAAAGCAAACGACCGACCGACCCTCGACAACAGTGCGAAAACGTTTCTGTGAAACTGTTTGCAGTTTGATTGAGGCAGTTATGCGAAATCCTTGTTTAGCTTAGCTTAAACTTTTAACTTAAACTTAACTGTTAAACTTAGCTAGACTCAAGTATTTAAGCTCATACATTAACACGGGGTCCGATTCTGGGGGTCTACACCGGCCTTGGCGAGGGGTCTCCCCCTGAAAATTTCTAAAATTTTAAGAAGGTCTGCCCGAAATTTACAAAAATTCCAAATTTTTAAAGTTTTTGACCAAAAATTATAAAAGAATGTTAGAAATTTTTTTAAAAATTCGCTGAAATTTGCTAAAAAATACCAATTTTGGTAAAAATCGCTGAGGGGTCTACCCTTTTTTCCTTTATGGACGAGAGGGTCTGCCCTTTTTTCCTCTTCGCTGAGGGGGTATACCCGTTTTTTGTCGGTCTGGGGGGTCTGCACCCCCCATTCCTCCCCCCCACGGTATCCTATGATTAAGCTTATTTGTGCACAAAATATGTGATTGCAGACGGCATTTAGATGGGATACACCATTGTCGAAAGTTGTAGTTACTTGTTGGAGCAAATGACAAAAATCTGGAAACTTGGAACTTTGACTTTAAAAATGTTTAATCTCGTTTATCTCTCGGAATGTTGAAGATAGAGAAATTGCTCAAGAAGGAAAGTTATATATACGGCTTGACGAGCTCTTTCGTTTGAATATAATTTTGGCTAATTTCAAGCAACAGTATGAAGCTTACTCGGCAAAATTAGTGATTTTCAAATTGTGACACAAAGATTCCGGGATTGTTTTTTAATGTGTTCAGAATACCGATTAGTATAATAATTAGTTTTGTGTACTGAAAGTTTCAGACGCTTGAGATTGCTTTCGCGTAAGATATTATACAAATTACGGGGAAATACTGCCACCTTAAACTGTTACAAGGAGCGTGCGCTATTCAAAAGAAATCAGTAACTATTTCCTAATATTCCAGAACTAAGCTGTTCAAATCAGTAATGAAGTAAGTAATGTCTATTACTGGTATTGCTGTGTTCTACTTCTGGCGTAGAATATGAACTGTCTGTTGCTTCATTATCTGAACATTTAACTTAATTCCAAATTATTGAAGTCTTAATGAAGTGAACTGAATATAACAAATTGGTCTGTTGGCATAAGGTGGCACTCTGAGAAATGTTCCTGTAGAAACTACAGGAATCACTTTTGTAGATGATAAATACAAAAGCTTTTATAGAAAATCCAGATTAACTCATGTAATTTCTACAGCACATCGTTAGTAGTACTTACCGGATCTTGTTTGGATGATTTGGAATTAAAAAGGATTACAAGTTAGACCAGTATTCAATATAAATGAAACTTGTAGTTTTCACTGGTTCACAGGCTTACTCTACAGGAAAGTACTCGATACGCTGATAACGCACACTGAACATATAATGGCGACAGTGATAATAACTCTTGAAGACTGAAATTTTTGAATGTTTTCAGATTTTCAGTCGTTCAATACCCTGTGGGTGAATTTTTTGTAAAGGCCGCCCCCGCACCTACCTCCCCTTTTTGAAATAATAAGTCTCTCCAGTAAGATTTCCAAGTATTGTCTTGTAAAAACTGCGGGATTGGTATCTCACTTAGGATTGTCAAAAAAACTACGTCGAACAAAACTACGCTTGTCGTACTCTTATGTATGTACACATGGTAACTTTGAAAACCTTACAAATTCTTTTGCTGTGTCAGATCTTGCTGCTTTTGCTATCCAGGATGGATTGTAATTGCAGTATGTAACCGCTGGAAACTTTGGAGCATACATGATCTAAAAAAGCAGCATTAAGACAACATGTTGAAAACATATATAAATAGAAAATAAATATAGCAGCTTTTACGCTACTGAAAATGTAAACACGCATACTAAAATTCTTTTTAAAATAAGGATTCGGTTTTTCCTATATACTAACACTGGCATCCCTGCTTTACTTCTTTCTGAAGTCCTGCTATCGACTTTATGTTAACAGCTGACGAAGATTTAAGTAACTTTCTTACGATATTCACGGTAGCATTTAAACATTGCAATTTATGAAGTTCTAAAATAAATGTGATTCATGTTACTGATGTTAGTACAATCGGTTTTAAGGTTTATGACAATTAAATGAATATGAACACCAAAATGGAAAGACGAAATGAAAACTCACAGTACCTTAGTGTCAACAATTAAGGTTCCCTTAAAATACAGTGCTAAGACATGAGAAGAATAAAATATTAGTGCTGTAAAAATGGTGGCGAACAATAGAACGCTTAAGGCTCTTCCAATGCAGTTATTGCTGATTTGCGTAATCCGCAAGTAGCCTGGGTCATCCATATTTATCACGCTAAAGTGCAGAAAACAGTTAAATAAAATGGCAGAAATAGACGAAAATTGAGCAATAAGGCAGTAGTATCCGTTAGTTATTCTTGAAACGCGATAACTTAACAACAGTAACCTTAAGTTTGTGGGATAGAAAGAGCTTTGCGCACGATTTAAACCCTATAATCAGTACATAATAGCATGAATTTACGAAATAGCAAAATTAGCAAAATGCTAGCAAAACCTTTCTATCATACAGATAAATCATTCATTTAAATATAGACCATCAATTTTTGAACAGCGATTTCTCAAATCTGTTACAGTCCGGCAAAATGTGTTTGTGCTATGATATGAGGGACATGGGGGCTAAAGGACATTTTTGGATTTGAAACAAAAGCTCTTAATACTCGAGATTAAATGCCAAATGTACGGTGCCACGAAATTTTGCAAATCGGCATTCTGTTTTCTCGCAACTGGAGAACTTTTAGCCGAAACCATTAATAATGTCTGCGTGATAGCGGGAGTTTTCACTTTGCCAAATATCATGCTAATACGCCAGGTACGTTAAAACCGAAATGTTAACTTCGGAGCCTTTTTCCAGCCATACCAATCCATCCGGTGTCTCTACTGCCTACAGAGAAAATAAGCCCAAAAACAAAACAGTCTTATCTTTTCACTAACACGTGACTGCTCCCGTACTGTTAAAGACTACGAAGATTAGTTATTCCGACATTTTCAGCCAGTTTCGTAGATGGTTGAAATGGTGAGATTTAAAAATACCCAAGCAAAGACTCTTGCTTACTGCATTCATAAATGTGGAATTGAACAGATTTAATTGTATGATTGACCATCAATAAACCGACAATTTTTTGACCGCCAAAACGTTTTTTGGCTTACATCATGACAACCATTAGGAATTGCTCGAACATGCTGTAAAGAACTGACTGCAAAGGATTAAATAAATTTTATTTAGCATGATTATAAAATGTTTTCTTCAATACAGGCAAGTAGGAGTTCCCACTCAACTTCTAACTTCTCGCTCGGATTACAGTATATTTTTGTACTCGGCCCTACTCTTTTGAAAGTTTAATTATGCCCGCCTGACTTGGCAAAGTAATTTACTCTCAAATGGCCGACACCTAGTGAACTACCTAAGATGCAGCAGTGTCAAGCGTGAGTAATAGGGAGTGCCTAAGCTAGAAGTGAAGTAGAACCTGGCTGTGGTGGAAAATAGCGCTTAAATGTAAATACAGCTCCAATGGTGAACAACTTGAACAACTGCTATGACAGGACAATACCAGTGAAACGAGCGCATAAGAAAACAGTTCATGCTTTCGCAAATGAGCACCAGCAAAACACGTAAAACTGTCCAGTTATACCTGATGCACTACAATGGCTTCGGGTAGTGCCGGGTACCAGGGTCTTATTTTTTGGACCCGTCCCCAATCCTAATTTGTAGTCAACACTGAAATCTGAGCTGAACAGAAAATTTTCACAAAACAAATCCAAGACTGTCAATGTGAATTTAATCCAACTATACAAGGTAAAAACTGTTTCGATTGACTCCGTAATGCATAATATAGATATTTTGCAATTTTCCTTCTCAGTTTGCCTTCAGATACTGAAAAATATGACAGAGCAGCCGGCGGCGAAGAAGGCTAACGGGGGTCGGCACCCGGCCGTACTAAAGCACTACTGAGTAGAGTGTACTCATCAAGATGTGCATATTTGGAACAACTACCTGTACGGCTCCGTTTTGTATAACTCAGGAGTCGAAGCTACGGCTGTTATTGCTACTTTTATGTGCTCGCGACTGCACCCATTAGCGGGGTACGGGGTAATTAGTTTCTTGTGGTTACACATTTTCGGCTCTGTGTTTGCTATTAATTCAGCATTAATAATGTGAAATTTCCAAGACATTTCCAGCTGCGGTTCGGTGAATGGCCAAAGCTTTGAATTCAGTTGTTGACATGTTGCATCAGTTTTAAAAACTGTTAAGTGCACCCTGCAGTTGGAATGAGCAAGTGCAAACTTAGCGTCTGTTGTTGGGTCTTAGGCGTCAAACTTCTTGTTAGTGCTATTGCCCTGAGTTCTTAAGACTTTTACAAGTTGATCTGTCGAACTAAAATATGATATGGGTATGCTTTTGTGTGCTGTGAAACATCTAATTTCAAGCAGGCAGCAATGGCTTCAGTATTTATGGGGCACTCTTATAGTATAGTTTTTTCATTGAGAAGCCAAAATAATTAGAGCTATGTCCGTTTAGAAAAGGATTAATTAGGTGATTGCAAACAATTGCAATAACACGTAAATATAAGTAAACATATAAAACCAAGCCAAATCGCATAAGTTATGCTTTTCTGAATGGAAATAACTTTACTTACAAAGTATCTTGGCTTCTCAATGAAATAAAATAAGCGTGTCTAATAAATACTGAAACAGTTGCAGCATTTTTGAAATTAGATATTTCACAACACACAAATCACATGTTTGCATAATTACTGTTATGAAACTCACTACCACCTTTCTTTTGATAGTTGCGTGGATATAAAATTGGTAAGTGCACGCTATTGAGAGCAACCGTTGCTGATCTGCATTGTGCACCGTGCAGAGAATCCACACGGAGCACTCTGGGCTTGCATCAAGGCTGGTTTGTTACACTATGCAGCGAACGACATACGCAGTAATATGTAGTATTGAGCTCCAACACTGGACAACTGGACAACTCAGCAGAACACCAGGAAGGCCTCCCAGCTGCTACAATTTTACTACCAGTTGAACTTAGAAGTAGTCGAAAACTTCCGTCAGCTGCAACGCTACAGAATCAATTATCATAAGTATAGTGGAAAGTTTCTTTTGTAGCTTTTTTCTTTGCATATGCTCTTTAAAATAAGCATTGCTTGTAAAGACGCACTGGAAGCCCTCATACACTGCGACGAAAGCGGAGATTTTCTGAATCTCTGCATGTAAATTTAATATAAATCTCTGAATGTACGCAATCTGGTGCTATAAGTATACTTATATGATGAATTTGGGGCATCATATATTCTAGCCTGTATCGATTGCATTGTTAATTAATTGGAATTAGAACTGAAAGATACAATGAAAAAATCCAATGTGGGGACGAAAGGGCTCTGTTGCATAAAAACTAACAGTGTTAGCTGTTAGACTGTTAGACTGTTAGACTAATATTTAACAGTGTTAGAAATTTAGTTGCATAAAGCGACTGTTAGAACAAGCTCATTTTAACAGTCTAATAATCAGTGTAGATGTGGCATTTAAGCGTAAATTTCGGGGCACTGATTATCAGACTGATAATCAGTGCATCCTTTGGTTAAGGCATTAAGATAGTTTGCTTATTATTGCCGTATTATTACTATCCGTTTTCTGTGATTTCATTGGTTTTTTGATACTTTAAGGCTAATATAAGTTTTTTAGAAATTTAATGTAGATTCCCCCTTATTCTGAGTTCAAGCGTTTGATGGGTGTAGTCATACATGTCAATCCAGTCATTGCCAGAATCAGATTCAGAAAATATGACTTAAGCAAGGACAGTCAGAATTAAAATTTTGAATAAGTCTAAAAAATTAGATTACTGCGTTTAATTCTTAAAATAAATTGAGTTAAATGCGTGAAAGTAAGTTGAAAAATTCTTAATTTCCTATTTTTATTAAACATACAGACAGTTGACATTGCAAATAGTTTTGCAAACTTCATTAAATTTTAATAAAATCCAAGAACTCTCTACTGATAGAAAACCTAACGGTGACCATACGACTGATAGACTGTTAGCTCTAAATTATCAGTCAAAAACTAACACTGTTGAAGTATATGCAACCAACACTGTTAGATGTACTGTTATAACACTGTTAATTATCAGTTAACAGTGAGTTAACAGTGTTAGACTTTATGCAACAGAAACCACTGTTAAACTGATAGACTGTTGGACTGTTAAACTGATAAAACTTTTATGCAACAGGGCCCGAACAGAATAGTTGGAGTTGGAGTTCGAACTCGAGCTTCGAGAAATTACAGAATGCAGATGCATATGTTTCCCAAAGCGAAGAATTGTGTTGGCTAGAGGCTGGGCTATACTACCACCTAAATTCACACCTTATACACTGGACTGCACCAACAAAGTTAAAGAATAGCTGCGGAATAACAGAAGTCTATGTCCGATTTCGAGTGGGAATCCAGCAGTTAACATTCTGCTATTCTACGGCAATTCTTAAACTTCATTGATGCAGTCCACGGACAGTTCTGTTAAGGCTCATTGCTGATTAACTTTCATAATCGTGTAACTACGTAAGTATAAGCCTTTACCAAAGCGAGAGTCGCCATATTCCACTTACTCGACATGTGCAGGCGGTGAAACAGGATTTTTTGATTCTTTGTCCAAAAATCAGTAAAAACCGGATTCTTGCGGGAGCAGCTCTCTGAGGGAGGGTATCCTCCAGGTCCCCCAAGCACATATATGGCAATTTCCAAATGACCGATCTCATTGACCTCACATTAAATCACCCCAGGCTGCGAATATCTGGAGATAATCCAATTCTCTAGATAATGGATGTGGATATAATAGATAAGAGATAATAGCCATTTACTTTTACTTCAGTACTGAGCAGAGAACTTCGAAGCAAGTAAGCAACCTAAAGTGTGATTCAGCTTTTTGCATTTTCTAAAGATATAGACTACAGTTTCTATTATTGTTATAATGGAAGCACCAAGAAGTATTCCCAGCATTCCTGCATGCAATCTCAGTACATCAACACCCTGAAAGTAAAGCAGTCTGTTGCATTGAATACACATACGCATATATGGCAACTTTACCGGAAATATATCTTTTATAAATATATTTTTTATTTATTAATTTATTTATGACATTTCCAAAAACGACACCAAAGACATAAAAACAGCCACGGAGTGCCACAGTCCAGAATCCATCTGAGTTTGGCAAACGTTGGAAAAGTAAGACAATCCTAGACTGTAACCCCAATAACAGCAGCAGTAGATTAAATGGTCACAATTGATGACAAATTTTTTACTTTTAGTTGTATTACCCATGGCTTCGATTGTGGAGGAGTTAAAGTTAAATCGCTCTTGTATACTTCATGCTACGCGGATTACACAAAAACAGAATACGAATATATGTTATAATACGTTGCTACTTGCAAATTTTAAGGAAATTTTGTTCAATATTTGATATGTTATGCCTCTTCAGGTGACTATAGGTAGGTTGTGTTTAGTGTTTGCAAAATGTTGCTATCACATTCTAAAATGAGCTGAAAAGTGTCGTGATACTCACTATGACCTTTCTGACAGTCCATTGCCCCTTTATTCTGAGGTTTATAGCCATATTACAAATTTCCAGTTCTTGCAGGGTGCCTAACCGTTTCCAGATCGCCATAGTTTCCAATGTGCTTGCGAATGATTTTGCTTACCGTATTCATATGCCTCTCAGCAAAATGAATGTAGTAACCGTGCCTCATAAAGACTGAAACCATTGCAGTGCCACTGAAACATCATTATTATTTTAATGATATCATTCCTTTAGTGTAGTTTTAGCACACATTTTGTATGCTTTAGGATAACTGTTGTTGAATTATGAGTGCCTATGAATTTTTGCTGAATGTCAGAAAATTATTTGATGAGTAGAGATGAACGGCGGCCGTGGATTGAAAACTGAGGGTCCAAATTAAACATTTGCAAAATGTTTGTAAAAAAAGTAAAGTTCTTGTGTTGATTTCAGGTCTAGACAAGATTACTATTGCTATTTTCGTTTAAATCGATGAGGACAGGAAACTAACGATTTCTAACTGCATAAACTATGTTTGGCTTCCAAATATTCAAAATGTTGATCAATTAATCCAAGCTACCCCCAACCCGGACAAGGTACAAGCCCTATCGCCGTCGGAGACAAGGGATAACAAAAAATGGCCAAGGGGTAACCAAAACTAACCGGAAAAAATTAGTTTTTACAGTCAAATTTCAAAAAATTTCAGGCTTCGCCGGAATTTTTTTAGCTAAAATGTTTAATTTTTCTGGAAAATTGGGCAAAATTTTGAAATTTTTTCCAAAAATGGAAAATTTTTTGCAAATTTTGATGAAAAATTGCAAAATTAGATAAAATTAGCGTTCATTTTTCGAAAAATTTTACAAATATATTCTTGAGGTACAACCCCCTGAAAATCCTTCAAGGAACAAGCCTCCTCAAAATTTTTTAGGGACAAGCCCCCCCAGTGCCCGACCCTATGTTAATGTATTGGCCTGACCACCAGGACAGGGTTGGGCCGGTGCCGGGGCATGGCTAACGGGTTGTGATCGGAGCGCCAGACCCCAGTGCGTCCCTATTTATTAATGCAAAAGCTTCCATTGCTGCAATAGTATGCGACTTGTTGCTTGGAGACGTGTACATGGCATCAAACATTACAAACGTATTTATCAAGGCATCCTAAATTTTGTCAATACATATTTCATAATGAATTGATGCAGAAACTGTGTGACGTTAAAAGATGCAAACGAACGTGTAAATGGGCGCGTGCAATTTGAAATTACCTGTTTCCACTTGGACGAAGTCCCTGCAAATAAGAGGATATCAAATAAATTCAATTTCGATGTCGATATATGATGTCGATACAGTCATGTATACTATAAACTTTCCGCATTAGTATCGTTTGATAATATTCAAAAATAATCTCAGAAGCCAAATAGTTTCAAAAAAAGCTGAAGAAGATCAAAGAAAAAACGGCAACATGACGTGTAAGATCAAGGGCTGCAGGATCTTGCGTACGGATTTTGAGCTTGTCAAGCTTCATGTTTCCGAGCTTAATCGAGGTTAATCGATATTTTCGACTATGCTTACCTTATCCAGTAACGGATACGTGGTATACTCAACATCGAAGTAGCCAGAGCTATAATTAGTGAAAGCTTCAAATGTAAGCTAGTTTTATAATTTCGGGTACATTTTGCTTATTAAATCCAGAAATCACACTATTCTATCACACAATTATCGCTCATAGCCATAAGCCATCTATCAAAAATATGTTTTTTAAATTTTACTATAATAACCATAATGTTGTAGCTGAAACCATCTGAAATTGGTCCACTAGCCCCGCTTGAATTTATAAAATCCGGTGAAATTATGTAGCATATTAACCCAAATTACACTTCTGCTATTAGAAAGTTTAATTGCCAACATATTAACTGTTTCACTTAGTGTAACTACAGTGTAATTTCAATTAATAATTTTACAAACATGGACAATTTTAATTCACTTTTAACTATTGTTGAAAGCACAAAACGGCAATAAAAGGTTTACCTGCACTCAGAGGGACAGTCACAGGAGCCTGTCCAGTTATAAACATTACTATGGAAGGCGTCTGTTTGACTGTTAAGGCATAGTACTAAAAAATAATGGTATACGCCAATGAATTAAACAATCAATTAAATAAATAATTAAGTTTACTGCCGGAATTAAATAGTACCCCCATTTAGGTTTTTCTATTATATACAGATAAAATACATGGAAACTATGGCATTATGTTTTAATTTTAGGTCAATGGCGTCTTCTTAGAAAACCGAGTCTGTGTTCCTGCGGAATTGTTTGAACCAGAAAAAAACAAGTAAAACTAAGCATGAGTTACAAATATTTAGCTCTAAGGTAAGTGTGGTTCGATTTAAAAATTGCCTTAAGGTGCTGGTTCGGGTTCATGTATTTTTGGGCTTTAAAAGCACAATTGTCGTTGAAATTCATTCACATTTGCTACGTTTATATCATTTAGCCTAGAAAAGATTTTAGAAAGGTCGCGGCGTGAAAATTTGAGTTTTGGAGAAATTTGTTTAATGCGCTATAGCTTGCACTGTGGGTAACCTACACGGGCAAACTTATAGTCATTCGAATCGTCTCACCAAGGCCTACACTTTGTTCTTGAGAGTATTCTTCGACGCCTTACGGTTTTACAGCTACTAGCGAAAATTGACTTTCGAGGTCCAAAACTGGCCATTTTCCTAAAAATCAAATATTGCAATATTTCGACAGTTTCAACAGCGCTGGTCCGTCGGACAAGTATTGCCCATATTTGTAGTGCATGTAGCGCAAAGCACATTCTATGGCCAACAGAGAGCTCTCTGTGGCATCTCTGCCTATGCACAGCAACGAGAATGTGAAATTTTGAAAATAGCAACCAGATCGTTTTGAACACGGATTTCTCCCAACTCATGCTAGCAATTAGAAAACGGCTCTAGACACGCATTATTAGGACAATTGCCGAGGGCTAATTCTCCTGGTTTCGCGTTTTGTCTTTCCGTTCGAGAGAAATAAGTATCCAAACTTGAAAATTTTTGACGAAAATCAAACAAAATGTACAGTTTTCCCAAAATCTTGAGCTTACCTGATCACTAAAAGATTTCAGAAAAAATAGCACTCGGGAAAGCGTTCCTTTTGAAGCCTGAAGTGGTCGCTTTTATTTAACTTTCCCACATTTCAAGAAATCCATGTTCAAAAATTGTTTTTCTGTTATCGCATGTTTAAGTCGAACAGTTTGAATGAGACAGGTATACCCTACCTAGCTGTAAGAAAGAAGCACATTCTAAGCTTTAAAATGATATAAAAAATTATCGTTGAATTTCAAGAATTCGGCAAATTACTGCCACCTTAAACCTTATTAGCACCTTAAAACTCGCCTGACGAACAAAGTTTTGGATATTAGCTCATTTTGCTGCAACTAATAACCCTTGGGAGTTAAACATGAACCAAGTTTTAGAATTTTGTAAAATGAGAAAATCAGAATCTTTAATTAGAATTACTAATAACAAGAGTACTAATACATAAGAGTATGACAAGTGTCATAGGCTATGAGCTCGCTAAGCTTGACGAGGCCCAATATGTGTAGCGGGTTTAATCTTGTATGATTTACACATCTGAGTTCAAAATATACAAACACGAGTCACACCTCCCGTTTGGACCCGCACATGTATAGGAGCGGGGAGTCTGATTTATGGGAGGGAGGTCAGCCGATAGCGAGCATCAGATTTATTATATACTGTCATACTGGTATGTATTATGTACTCTTGCTAATAACAACTACTAAATCTAATTTGCTTGAGGAGCAAACATGAGCAGTGCTGAGAATAAAAAGGTTGTTCCAAGAAGTCCCAACAAAACACTAAGCTTTCGTTTTCGATTTGCCACATATTGAATTATACCATCAGTTCTATCAACGAATGTACTTCCCTTCGCAGTTTATGGTATAAAGTATAACTTGAATTTTGTAGGTAGATGTAAGGATTGCTAACTGTAGAATGCATCCGCTCACCGAAAATAGGATGACATTACATCACTTCAAACAATAGGTTATCCCAAGTTGTGAACATTTAAAAAATTTAAGAAAAAGCTTTCTTCGCAGAGAAAACGAATGTTTTACGTTTCCCAATGGTTAATTTTATAACGCGTAAATACAGGAAACAATTATCTCCATTCAATTTCTACGTAGATACAGAAAACCGTTATCTCAGTTTTATTTATAAGCTGTTTTTTAATAAACAATGAATTGATAATTTGCGAAGTTTTGACAGCTTGACAACATACGTTTCCTCTCCGAAGCTTTCACCACCTGGGATCCTATTTCGTAGACTAAGGTCATTTTACTTTCGGTGAGAGGAAGCATTTGCGACTCATGCATATTTCTGCCAGCTCTTCATGAGTCAAACTTTTCAGCAATAGATCAACGTCGTATGGTTCGCTAAAGAAACTCACGTTATTATGCATACCCTTAGCAACTGCGTCGGATTTGTTTTGGGCACATAGAAGAGAAGTGCAGCTCAAGTAAGAACGTACACAACAACCTCTGCTTGTATTTTGTTATGTAGCTGCCACGAAATCAGTGAAAGTGAAGGTCGGATATCAGTTCGGATTTCGATATAATGGTATAGTGAATGTTGCAGCTTCTGTTCAGTGTATTAAAGTATCATACATAAAATGGCTTTTGGTCGTAAACATAAATAGTAGTTGTATGTGAATATAAATACTGTCAGAACAGTATGACTCAAGTGCTGCAAAACTTGGTATCATCCTTATCATTAAAATGCTGTTAAGAACCTAGGATAGTACAAGCAACATACGTTGCCGTTTCAAGTTTATGACAGAAACACTGCTTACTGTAGTCTAGTTTAGTATGACAGAAGGGAAGAGTAGATGATGTCCTAGCGACTGCTGCGTCCTGGCAATTACAAACAGAAATCAAATAATTCTGATAACACCTTTCCATGCAAGTCTATAACCAAGAGAAAACAATAAATTATGAGTTATTAAACCATTCGTTATAAGCAGCTGAGAGCAGCCCTTTTTGGGCATGAGCTGACTGAGCGTGCTGTGACTGAGACTAAACTGAGACTTCTGCATTGCGACTAGTAAAATTCCTAAATAACTTAATCTATTGCTGACAATAGAACATTAGTAAGTAAAGTTATTAGTAAGTACGTAGTTAGCAATGTTAGCAAATAGCTAAGAATCAAGAATCATGACTACTGTAAACCAAGGGCAAAGGGGTTAAATTTATCAGTATTCATCGAGCGCGGTTTAAAATGCCATTACTCCATTAACGAATACATGGAATAAAAACAACGTAATTGAGGAATCAATGTAATACTTGACTGCTGTAGTTAGTATATTTTACAAGGTGCTTGTCGATGCATCTTCCTTTGGGAATATTAAGGCGTTTTTCCTCTGTCTGCAAATACATAACAATAGAAGTGGAAATAAGTAAGTGATGAGCATGGACTTTTGTGGAGTAATTTAGAATTTAGCATCTAAATGGATTGCTTAGGCAAACGAGTAAGTCTTACCGTATCTGCACAACTGTAAATGTTCATCAAATCGTCAACGACAACAAAAGTTAGAGGAGACAGGAAGTGGTTAGAACAGGGTTGGAAGTGGTTTGCAATTTTGTGACCCGAGGGTTCCCAGTACCCGCGGATCTCTGGCCCGCGACCCGCGATCCACTGAGATTTTGTCGACCCATCTACTTTTTAAACTTGGATATTTTCCCATATTTCAAATTTCTATAGCGTGCATCGAGCAAAATTAACGCTTTAAACATCTACAAGGTGAAGTATTAGAACGTTCAACCAAAGGTTTCGCAAGTTTAAAGCTAATTTTATTAGATTTCGTCTGTTTTCGCTAGTTCTGAACTTTTGAACTGAACATGCTATGCCTTCGCAAAAGTGTTAAATGAACTGGGAGTTCGATCGGTCAGTAGAATCAAGAAGGCAAAGTTTTGAAGTAACTTTATAAATTTTATAAAGAGCAATTTCATAAAAGTTTGGTCTATTCTGGTTTGTTTCAACAGCTAAGTGGCGACTACTGCAAAGTGTTTTATCATCTGCAAACTTGGATATGATATATAGCAAACTACAATTTTAGCGGTTTGCATACATATATCATACGTTTTGTAGTACAAATAAAATCCGGAATAATCATAACTCGTGGAACTATGTAGAAATTCCAAGCTTGACATTAGATATGGCATAATTATTTACAGCAAGAGTACATAATACATAAGAGTATGACAAGCGTCATACGTTATGTATTATGAGCTCGCTACATCCTCTGCACGCTATCGGCTAACCCTCCCCCCCCCCCATAAATCAGACCCCCCTCACCCCGCCCCTATACATGTACGGCGTCCAAACGGGGGGTCGGGGTCTATGTTAGTATACTTACATGTTAAACTTGACGGGGCCCCAATTTGTGTATGGAGTTTAAGCACGTATGATTTACACATCTGTGTACAAATTATACAAGCACGAGCCCGACCCCCCGTTTGGACGCCGTACATGTATAGGGGCGGGGTGAGGGGGGTCTGATTTATGGGGGGGTAAGCCGATAGCGCGCATCGGATGTAGCGAGCTCATAATACATAGAGTATGCCAGCTGTCATACTTTTATGTATTATGTACTCTTGTTTACAGGAAACAGCTTTTCACGCTCTTAGATAGACATGCCTTGCAGGCTGTAGACTGTAGTAAGCTGTCAAGGCAGAATAGAAGTAACTTTTTGTAACTTTTTCATAACTGCAGATGCTATAATGCATATGTAAGTAAAAAACATTCAAAAGTTAGAGACAAATTGAAGAATTAACTTAAAATGTGAATTATCTGGTGAAATTAGCTCAAACTTTGGCGTAAAATTGGTGTGAACAAAAGTAACTGTTGACCCGCTCTGACCCACTGTACTGACCTGAAAGTTGACAAGCGGGTACCCGCAACCCACTTCCAACTTTGGGCTAGTGAATACATCCATACCTAAATGAAAGGGGTTACTATAATGATTTCAATAATTGTGGTGACCAAAACAGCAAAAAATTAGAAATGCTCTTGATGGGATAAATTAGTACAAAGTAATAGCCCTAATTTACGTATATAATTCCAAATGAAAACTTCTGATTCGGCGATATGATATATCCAGATGATGAAATCACTGGCTTTTCTCCATCGTTATCATGGATTATAAGCTTCGGGCCTTCCGTTTCCAAGCTAATAAGTAGCGCTCCACTTGTCGTGTTTACTGTTAGTTCCAAACCTAAAATATACAAAAATCTCCAAAAATACACATTGACATATTTAGTTAATTTACATATTAAAAAACTACTTTTAAAACCGATGTACAAAGATGTATTGAAGATACAAAATAATATATGATAAAGAAATCTTAGGTAGCTCGCTGCAGCGCCCTGCCTAGATGGTTCTTAAGAACTGTTGATTCTTGAGCTTGCGCTGATAAATTCTTACATTATACATGTTATCAGAGAAACGAAGACATCCTCCAATAATGTATGCGTCGACTTTAGTTAGCAATCAATCCCGTTAGCGTTAGCGTTTTAATCCCGTTGTCTGGCTATGGAGAAGAGGGCAGGAACAAGGCAGGCAGGTCAATTTATGGTTTTGAAAAATAAATGGCTGAAAACTGTGTAATTGGCTGTATTTAGGCTGACATTTTGATAAAATATAAATGCTCAAGCTTCGCCCAATAGAGGTTGCTTATCAGTTTTTTATTGTATGTACCAGTCAGTATTGCTATGCTAATAAGGATGTTGGGTTACATTTCAGCAATTCACGTGAACCGTTTAAGTTAAAAATTAGTTCAGTAAACTAGTCTCGATGGTCAAGAATGTAGCGCAGTCGGTGGAGTGAGTAGCAAAGATTTGAAGCTAGGTTTTTCAATCTGGACACTTTTCCTTACGTGTTTCAGTGCTGATTTCAATATTTCACAATTGAAACATGCGTCAAATTTACCACTGTTTTCTCCAGGCTGACACGCTGAACTTTCTGAGATTGCTACAGTTGCGCATAAACCCTGATTATTGTCTTCGAATACGTTAAATGTGTGACTAAAATATACAAAAGTTTGTCGTTTCGTAAGTCAGTCACAACACAACGCGAGTTCACTGACATGACATTGCATGTTCTTATGATTAAAAATTTCGTTTCTGCCAGCTAGCCTTTGAGCAAGAGTTCATAATTCTATTATATATAACATACATGGGCAATGAACTTGGCTCTAGCCTGCACAGCCTTCGAGCTCTCTGCGCGGGGGGTCAAATTTCTAATTTCACGATATGTGTCGACTGTGGTTTTTACAAAGCTCTCTTTTTGCCCCTTTGTCGGAAAGATTTGTGAACTTACGTAACCCTTTAAGATTTTGATGAATCTCTCACAAAATGCGGAAAGTTTTATTCTCTGGTTTTACTAAATAGCAAGGGAATTTTATGAATGTAGTTTATGAATTTTATGAATTCATTCGGTTTTTAACATTCAATTAGCAGTATGAATTATTAACCAAGTCATATAAAAAGTCGAAACTATAATCTGCACGTTTGTACGAGCTCACGAATCTAGCAAAATCAACAAAAATAGAAAAATTTTCTCACACGCTTACGTGTGACAGGCGGAACATAGACCGAGGGACATTTTGGATTTCGCTCAACGAGTCTCAATGCTCCAGAAAATCCGGCAAATGTGAGATGACACTAAATTTCGTAACTTTGTATCCAGTTTTCTCGCAATTCAAACCGAGAAAAATGTCCCTCCGCAATAGTGCGAAGTTTCATTCTGCCAAAAATCAAGCCAATCCATTGGGTAGTTTTGAGAAATTGATGTTCAAATCAAAATAATCGCAGTTTTGCTAAAATGGTTTTTCTGTGAATTCTCTAGCATAAAGCAACGAACTCCAGCGAATAGGCATTGATAAAATGTGCAATTGGACGATGTATCGATTGAGTATAAATAAGTCAAAATTGTCTGTAAGATTTGGCAGTAATTTTGAAAAAACTGATTTCTTCAAAAATGGCCATTTTTTGACCCAAAAAAATTGTTTTTGGTTTTTACTGCCTTAACCACTAGAGATAGCTCAAAGGTTGTAAATGTTCACTTTGGAGCCCTCTTTCCAGCTATAACAACCAATCCGGTGTATCGATTATGTACTGAGCAAAAACCAAAACTTTCTTATCTTTAGGGTGTGCATAAAACACGGCCCCAGCCCCGGCCCCGGCCCGGTGCATAAAACACGGCCCCGGCTCCGGCCCCGGCCCGGGTGCATAAAACACGGCCCCTGCCCCGGCCCCGGCCCCACATAAAACACGGCCCCATTACGGCCCCGTGCATAAAACACGGCCCCGTCACGGCCCCATACATAAAACACGGCCCCGTCACGGCCCCATCAAAAAATCGTGTTTTTGACTAATGGGACTAAATATAACCAATCCAGCATCTCCTAATCTATCAAATTAAATTGTTTAAATGTTTAGTCTTTGAGTTTGAAAAATCGAATTTTGAATTGAAAATATTATCTTTGAACCACCTTTTTAAGTTTTTGTATCTTGGTAAACCTACAAATAACAAACTTTATGCAAGGCAGTTATTTAATGTAAATGTAAATGTAAGTATAGTGCAATGTAAATTAAGTGAAATTGTGTAAATGTGTTTATGTGTAAATTTATTTTTAAATTTATCTTGCGCTCCGAAAAACTTGAGTAAAACATCTTTGTGAAATTTTAGAATTTACAAATTTTCATCACCTTTAAAATTAACTTATTAACGAAACTACATATGACCAAATGTTGTACATAAATACATTTACTCAATTTAATTTAATTTACAAATTTAATAACTGCATTGCATAAAGTTTGTTATTTGTAGGTTTACGAAGATACAAAAACTTAAAAAGGTGGTTCAAAGATAATATTTTCAATTCAAAATTTGATTTTTCAAACTCAAAGACTAAACATTTAAACAATTTAATTTGATAGATTAGGAGATGCTTAATTGGTTATATTTAGTCCCATTAGTCAAAAACATGATTATTTGATGGGGTCGTGACGGGGCCGTGTTTTATGCGCACCCTATCTTTACACCTAAAAATCCGGGACTGGTCCCAGAATGTCAAAGAGCACGAAAATAATGTATTTGGAAAGCTTTATCTACTTTCATAAAGAATTGAAGCTTGCAGGGTCGAATTTACACAAAGCAATACCAGCACTTTAAGTGACAAGTAATTTTAATTGTATATATAGAAAGTTGTGGGGGTTTGATACGTGCGCGTGCGCTGGGAAAATTCTTAGTGGAAATGTCTGACATACAGTTGTAATTTCAACCAAACTTGTAGTTAGGACCTGCTGAGCCGAATTCAAATTGCCCATATGTCCTTAATATCATAGCACAAAAAGAACTTTTGGCCGATTCTACAGTTTTGAGAAATCGATGTTCAAAAATGTTTGGTCTGTATTTAGCCGTCATGTCAGTAACTTTCTGCAAGTTTTTCGCTAATTTTGCTAGTTTCGCAAAACGGTCTTTCTTGGAAGTGGAATGGGGGCATTTCCCGACAATGAACACAAAAATCGTCTTTCCGTGATAGCACCCGTTTCCTTCGTTTTAAGGAAGAACATATAATCATGAGCATGTGTTTAAGTAAAATATATAAGCAACTGCAGGTGAAACGACCAATGTAGAATGGAACAATTAAGAGGGGGTGCCGTAAAAAGGGCCCTAAGAATTAAAAAGGGGGTAGCGATAAAATCTTTGCAACGGGGCATCTGGGGGCAGCGCCCCCTTGAAGTTGAAGAAATTTTTGGATTTTGCAGTAAAACCAGTCTTCGGAACTCAAATTCTTTTCACTTCGAAGAGCCATGAAAGTTTTTTAAAACTCCACAATCTTTTTAAGCAAAAATAACAATTTTCTCCGAAAATCTGAGACATTTCAAGACTTTTCCTTATAAACGCAATAAATATGCCGTTAAATCAGAAAATTCTTTGGTTTTTAGGTGCACGAAATTTAAAGAAGTGGGAAATTGTTTGGTTTTTTGCCTTTTTCTATTTTTCTCCTTAATTTCATACCCACTAATCGCGACAGGAAATGCAATGGAAAACGCACCGGAGGCGCGAAAATTTAAAGCAAAAATAAACGAAAACACGCTGATGGTGCAAAGTTTTTAAAAGAATGTAATGGTCAACGCGACGCAAAATGTTTTAAATAAAATGTAATGGAAATTGCGTCAAGGGCGAAGCCGACCAAGAAATTTTCAGACCATTTTGTTGCAGGGGATAAAATTTTTATGCGTGGGGTAAAAATTGGATACATGGTTAACTTTAATGCACTTTGTTGCGCGGGGACACGTAAAAATTTGGCTTCGCGGTAAAAAATGTTAATGCACTCTGTTGCGCGGCTGTAAAAATTTTGTTGCGCGGGGTAAAAAATATGGTTGCGCGGTAAAAAATGTTAATGCACTCTGTTGCGCGGGGGTAAAAATTTTGTTGCGCGGGGTAAAAATCTTCATGCGCTTTGCTGCGCGGGGTAAAAATTAGTTGCGCGGCGATAAAACTTTGCTGCACGGGATAAAATATTGAGGCGCTTTCCTGCTCGGGGTAAAAATGTAACTGCGCGGGGGTAAAATTTGGTGCGAAAGTTAGAAATTTCGTTGTAAGGGATAAAGTTATAAGGTGCTTTGTTGCGCGGGGGTAAAACGTTTGCTGCTCGGCGCCGGCGATAAAGATTTTTTGCGTAGGACAAAATTTTGATGCGCTTTGTTGCGCGGGGTAAAAAATTTGTTGCGCGGGATAAAATCTTGAGACGCTATCCTGCGCGGGCTAAAGATTTTACTGCGCGGGGGTAAAATTTTTGCTGCGCACTGCGCGGGGGTAGATTTTTCCTAGCCTGCACATGTGCAGGACTTGTGCAGGCATTGCCCATGCGTGATATATAAGAAGATATAGAAGATATAGATTATCTTCTAATATATAGTGCAATTATGCACTCTTGCTTTGAGCAGTCATAACCGGTGAGGTTGTAGCCACAACTTGCCGTTAACCAACTCTATTTTGTACAAGCACACAGCTTGATATGCACGTTGAGCTGACCAGTTTCATGCTATGTCTGCTATCTTTTGTATAGAGTAGCTGAAACACTGGATCATATAACACTCACACGACCAATTTCTCACCACTTCCTGAAGGTTTGGGTTATTCCTCAAATCTTATAAAGCTAAACGCTATAAGCTCACTTGAGTTGCATTAGTTTTGCCGGCAATGGATGTGGTACTAACCATCACACTTCATTATATAGTTTGGTCATAAGCGTACATAACCATTAAGGCTAGAACATCTGCTATCTCGTCAAATTGTCAATTTGTCAAATTATCGAATGGTGTCTGCAGCACAGACACCAGACTTCTGGGCATGGTAGCTGTGCTACTGTCGTAGAAATGATATAATGCCGCGGTATGGCTTTCGTCGTGAACAATAAAATAACCTTACTTTGGGCATTTTTCCCCAGAAGTTGTGCAGGAAAATATAAGTCCGTCTACCGAAGGATTTTCTGTAATTTGTTTGAGTGCCTTCTTTAAATAGACCTCCTCAATAGCTGCTATACCGACATGGAACAAGAATTCCATTTGGGCTCCAATTTCTGCTTGTAGTAGCTTGTAGTGCGAAAGTATATACATCTGTAATGCCAAGAGTACATAAGACAGCTGAATATGGCAGCTGGCATACTCAAGCGTGAGACATCCTCTGCACGCTAACTGCTGACCCCCCCCGGAACATTGGACCCTTCCCTTTAAAACAATTTCTCTCCCAACAGACAAAAGCGCCCACGTAGTGCTTGTGTTTTCGAGCTTTAGCACACAGACATGAGTTAACTGTATTCTTTTGCACTGTGTTTGACCTTTGTTTGTTTGCAATATTTTGCAATGAACTACTAACTTCCATGAATTCAGGTTTTTACCCTTTTACCTGCAATGTATTCGCAATGATCAGTTGTTTGTATGATTGTGGGTAATGTTCTTCTGTGCTCGCTCGCTTTGGCCTTGAACAATTGTCTTTTGTGTCAGAAAATCTTATTGTGAACTAATTGAAATTTTGTTTGTCATTCGTGATAGTTATGTGAACTGTTGTGGGTTCGTGGAGCTAAAGAATCAGACAATTTTCAGGAATCCTTCACGATTCTCAGAAACAAGAAAATAGTCCTGATTTATGAAGTAACTCTTTATGCTAAATTTATTAACTTAATGGATTTGTTTTGGTTAAGTTTGGGGCTCTAGGGAGCACTAAAAACCCTTAGGTAGTCGCATCAATCATCCTAAAATTACCGTTTGAAAAGTTTCAAAAGAACATCCAAGGGTCCGCTGATTCACAGAGAGAAAGATGGGAATAAAGTAAGACACAATAAGGTGGATCTTTACCTTCTAAAAATCATAGTTTGGACTGACAGGAGGAGGAAGCCCTGAGAACTGACGTCGCAAAATAGTCAGTCTTGGTTGAGCGGCAGCTGGACGTAGTTGGCATTACTGGTTGGTCATTTTCGGGCTTGTCTTATTTGTCATTAGGCCGAGTCTTGCGTCCGTAGCTTGTCCAATGTGGGACTGATCTGTACGTTCTGGGGTATCTCGTTGCGTGCTGCTTTACTTTGACTGAGTCCATTCCAGTTGTGTTATCTTAGCGTAAGCGTCAACGTTTGATCTGAGATCACAATTCGTTTGGAAGTTAGTGAACTAGGTAATGTATCTTTGAACCAGAAATCTATAGAGCGTTTGTGCGCTTCAGGAACGCTTTTATCTAGAGTTTCGGGCTTAGAATAGTCAGAATAGTTTTCAAAAGTGTATGCTTACTACTTATACTAAGTATTGGGATAGATACGTGTGTGCATATTGTCAGTGGATAGGGTCGATTTACGCTATTTTGCTATATAAATATATAAATATATAAATGCATATATATACATAAATTTGGAAATTTGTTTGCAATTTTTTTCAAAATAAATGCTAAATTTCGCGAGCCGGGCCGAGCGGGCCGAAACAATTGATTGGCCGGCCGGGCGGATCGAAACCTTTCACGGGCCGGGGGGGGGGGCGAGGCTGCCAAAATTCGGCCTGTGCTGGTTTCTAGCTTGGAGTCAACCTAATCTTTTAAAAGTTGAATTGTCAGCTTTTCTCGATTTACAGTTTCTAGACTTCACTGTTGTCATGAAAATACAACTCTATATGCAGAATATTCAAAGCAAATGATTTTTAGAAGGGCATGGTTGTGTAATTGCTAGAAAAATGTGTCTTGATATTGTAATATTTCAGCAGCAATGCCGCAAGTACACCCGCTGCGGTTATAACCATCTATCAAATGAACAGACAACAAAGCGACGACTCCAGTATCTGCTGTTGTCAGGGATGGAAACTGGGTCATTATTTCTGACCCATGACCCACTTGACCCAAAAGCAAATTTGACCCAGACCCAAGGCGACCCATGAAATTTGAAAATTCCGTGACCCAGACCCAAATGACCCAATCGCATTCGTGACCCAGACCCAGCTGACCCAAGAATTATCGTGACCCAGACCCAAATGACCCAATAAAATAACTGGAACTAAACTGACTTTACATTATCCTTTTGTGAAGTGTTTTTGAAACTGTGACACGGAACACTGTATGGGCCAAAACAATGTAAATTTGTAAATAATTGGTAAATAGTAGTCGGCAAATAATTGGTTTAGAATCCAGCAAAAAATTCTTCCGAAGGAGGCTGTGTGTTCAGAGCTTCTCAATCTTGTCATTTTCATTATTTTTCAACAATTATTTTACTTGGAAGATCTGATTGGTTGATATTGCAAAATATTTAAAATTTTCGATGGAAGTGTTCGATGGCTTTTATTACGCGAACCGACGCAAACATAATGGCCGGACAAGTCACAGGTAACTCTATTGATTCCAGATAAACAATACTAAATTTCATTTAAAATTCGCCGAAGGCGGGCAAGCCGAAGGCGCGAATAATTTTTTAGCCGCGACAGGTTTACGTATAATTGGAACAATGCCAGATCTTCGAATTTAGAATTTGGTAAGACCCTGTGACCCAGACCCAAAATGACCCAATCCTAATTGCTGACCCAGACCCAAAGTGACCCACAGGAACCTTGACCCAGACCCACACCGACTCAACCGGTTCACAAAATTCGTGACCCTAGACCCAGTGACCCAAGCAAAAATGGCGACCAAAACAATCCATGACCCAGTGACCCATGACCGTTTCCATCCCTGACTGTTGTAGACACACTACACTACACTATGCGACTGTCAAAAGATTTTGCAACGGCGAGTAAGGAATGTCGTCCAAATTAAAACGGGAATTTGAACGGGACCCCGTTGAGAAAACCCCGCTGTAGACGGGATTTCTGACGGGGTTAGTTTTTTATGATACTTAAAATTTTTCCTGTGACTTAGTATAAAGCTTTTGGCTTTGCTACTTTTTTCTCTAGCTGACTAGCATGTTAACTGTGTACGCAAGCATACGTGTGCTGCGTTACAAGTAAGCTTAGTTTCAAAGCTGCTACAAAAGAAGTAGTTTTTGTGAAAATAATAAAAACAAGAAACCCCGTCAGACAACGGGGTTAAAGCATGATTTCAACGGGGTATTTTAACAAATTTTCCCGCGGGGTTTTAGCCGGGTTCCCGTTTCTAATTTGGACGACGTTCCTAAACAGAAATCACGTTTTGCACCTTCCGCAAGTGCGAGTAGCACAACATCCTGTACCCTTGCACACCACGAGACCTGAGTTGGCCAAATCAGACTTGGGTAACACAACATCTCGTACCCTTGCACACCATGGGACCTCGGTGAGCCAATGTCACACTGCTGTGTGGACGAGTCGAAAATGGCTAGACAGAGTCCGCAGTGGCTGGACAAAATCGTCTGCAACTAGACAGTGTCCAAATTCGCATAGCAGAATCCAGCACGAGTGGATTAAATCAGCCACTCAGTGGAAATGTCCGTAAACGGGTGAAAACATCCGATTGCAACTGGACTTAGTCCTATGATTCGTTGTTCGTACTGTGTCAGTGTACATAAGACCAAGAGTACATACTAGATAAGAGTGTGACAGCTGGCAGGCTGTCTGTTATCAGCTCAACGTACATGCTCTGCACGCTAACGGTTGACCCCCCACAAACGTGCACCTAGTGACCCCCCAAAAATGTGTACCCAGTACACGTTTCTGTACGCTCACTCGCCGTATCTTTACGTGTTAAAGCTCGAAAACACAACGCCTGCGGATGTCTAATTTGTGTCTGCTTCGAGCTTTAGAACGCAAAGATACACGATACATACGCGAGCATACACGTTTGTGGGGCGTCAGCCGTTAGCGAACATAACATGTACCTTGACCTGATAACAGAGAGCTTGCCTGCTGTCACACTCTTATTTATTATGTACACTTGATAAGGCTAATACTGCAGCTCATAAAGGTTATACGACTTAGTTCAATGATTCGTTGTTGGTACTGAAGCTAGCTTTAGAATTCAATCTTGCTCTGGTGTTTCAATAACTTCAGTTTTGCTTAAATAAGCTTCTATTGTTTGTTTTTTTAAGATTACTGAAATTTAGATAATACATGAAAACGTATTATCAAGCTGAGAGAACTAGTACAATAAAGGGTCTGTGGTATGGGGTGTATTATGCTTAAGCTTAGCACAGTCCAGCTCACTGCAGTACTTTTGAGTGAGTTTGTAAACTCGTACTTTTCAGGAGTGACTCAACCAGATTTCGAAGCTCTCGCTACGTATTACGCTTCATATGGCGGGCTGGCACAAGCACATTGATGTGTAGCAACTGCATAGTTCCCATTTATTCCATCAGTTGAGCGTAAGCTAGGTTACTCCATTAGTTTTGTAGTGCATTAACGAACAGAATACATTTAATTTTCAATATTAGCATTAGTATAAAGCAATCTCATCAAAGAAAGCTCGCCAGTAGGGCCTGCTTGAAGCTTAAAATTACGGATTTCCCTTTTTACCAAAATGCATAACATTCTGTTAATAAACAGGGATCGTTCATTAGTGCATAAGCATGCTTCTGTTCTAGCTGCAGCATGCTCATAACCCAGAATCCGGTTCTGTCCAGACATGTCCGTGTTCGCCAGCCTAAATCCGAAGCCAGCAGACTGTTTCCGAATCCAAGTAGCAGTGTCGTACTACACTTGACAAAATCCAGCAGCGATTGACTGAATCCACCCCAATGGACAGATTCGTCCCCACAAGACAGTTTCGTCTCTCTCTGGACAAAGTCAGACTTGGGTAGCACAACATCCCGTACCCCTGCACACCATGGGACCTGAGTTGGCCAAATCCTACTTGGGTAGCACAACATCCCGTACCCCTGAACACCATGGGACCTCAGTGGCTGTGTCACTGTGATTTCTGTCTACTCGCCGTTGCAAAATCTTTTGACAGACGCACTACACTTTGAGAAATCTATGTTCTAAAATTGTTTTCTTGTTATCCAATGTCCCTGTCGAACAGTTGAAAGGAGACAGTTGTACTGTACCGAGTTGTAACAAGAACTGTCTAAGCTTTAAAATGATATAAAAATTATCGTTTAACTCCAAGAATTGAGTAAATAACAGTCTTTCAAAATATACTTCAAATACCTGAACCAACCTTAAAAGTTGTTAAAATAATAACTAATAATAATATAATAATAACATTGGCATAGCGATGCACATCTATCAAGAAATGCATACTAACCAGATTAACGTCTTCCAGGTCCTGGAATGGAAAAACGTTAAATTCACGGGAAATGAAATTAGTTTGAGGCATTGCATCTAAAGCAGTTGGGTCTAGGTCCACAAATGGAGGAAATCCAATTTCTCCCATTAGCCACTTAGGTGTTTCATCAGCTGAAATACTAACAATAAAAGCCAAGTCAGTAGGATTGCAGAGATGTATTTTAGTGTACTGTCGACGTTTTCCTTCAAATCTTATTAAGATTCAGTGACTTATTCCAGCACAACGTAGCTATCTGATACCTACTGCTGCAGCTTCGTATAGATCTAGCAAAATTAGCGGAGAGTCTCTTGCACAAATTAAGTACGACAATTTTCTGAAAGTTTGGAAGAGAGCTTGGAGACTTGATCAAACTGAAGAAATTTTTAAATCTTAATTAAGATATCATAATTTCAAAGACTTCAAGTAAAATACGTTAAACCGATTTGGTGTCAAATGAAATTTTTTGTTCTAGGCTCGTTCTCGTTGAGTATGCGAGAAACGACCATATTTAGAACAGCAATGGATTCAGTGGTCCCATATCAGAAAATCGACTTATGCGTCATTAAAAGATATTGAGTACGCAAACCAAGCCAGATTTCGCAGATTTACTCAAGTTAAGTTTTGCCTCAAAATCTCTCCACGAAATTAAGCCGACATTGCTCTAAATGTGCTATCCAGTTTGAACAGAAACCAAAGTCCAGAGAAACTTGCTTGCGTGAATAGTATCCTGCTAACTGCTCTAAGCGTTTTGCAAAATTGAGCCAAGTTTTTTATATTTAAGCTTAGACATGGTTTAGGCTGGACAAAGCACGCAAGCGTTAAACTTAATTGAATGAAGGTGACGGATTTAAGCTTAGATATGACTTAGGCTGGACTTAGCTTCAAAGCGATTTTACGGAATTGCGTTGGCACAGTTGGAACCCGCTGCCAAGAGTTAACCAGAAACAAATTCCATGGCATCAAGCTGGACTGGTTAGAATGCAGCCGGCCGCTTTTTACTCCGAATATATTTTTTGGAATTAATTGAGAACAATTTTTATGCGTCCCATGTGGAATATTGCTTGGATTGTGTACTCAATATCTTTTGATAGACGCATTTGATGTCTACATATTCGGGCTCAATTGAAAGTTATCATCACGCTGAAACCTTCTTGAACCACTACTCAACTTGCTGTTCACGAACATTATTTCCCCCTCAATTCAAAAATATAGGAAATTTGAATACTTTAAGAGGAAAGAAATGAAAGAAAGGTTGTGATGTGAATACTACTTTAAAAGGTTAGAAATGAAACAAATGTGATGTGAATGAGTTCATCCGCAAACTTTTGTTCTGAATTTAATATTTATACTGGCAATGTTAAGTGTGGGTCAGACATGTGCAGGAAGGCATGTTTTGGAGGCGGGGTGGACCGGCGGCTGGCGGGCGCCGACAAACCGGATTTTCCGGTTTTTTGCCCAAAAAACGGAAAACTCCGAATTCTGGGAGTAGTGAGGGACCCCTCAAACCCCTCCCCCCAACCCCCCCCCCCCAAAACCCCCAAGCACATGTATGGTCATCATGCATTTCGTGAGATCAACTGATTTAAGGTGATGATTCTTTTAGGGCACGTTATTTTGGTTGACGGCTTATACCAAGATGACATTTAATGGAATCTTTTATAATAGTTGTTTTAGCGTTCTGACACACTCCGTTCAATTTTGCTTCGAAAATTCGACATTTGCATTCAGCCCAGGTTTTGCCGTTTTTAGAGTTGGGTAGCAGTAAAGTTAGTACAGCTAAAACTGTTTATCCAAAGACACTGACTGTGGCTAAACGACCTGAATCACGATCTTTCCGCAGTGCAAAAACGCTTAGCAACATTCCTTGGAAAGACATTCCGAGGATTTAAAATGACCATTTTCCGTCACAGTCGGTCACTTTCCAAGCAACTTCCCGCCTTGCGAAAAGCCAATATTCCAACACAGTTTCAACTTACTGGACAACTTTCCGCCAGACTGAATAGCTAACAAAATTCCAACATAATCAGCCAATTCCTTGGAACTGTGCTACGTATTAGTGTGGTTTCTGCGCTTTTGCTGGATTAGCAAAAATCCAAGAAATAGTCATACGTGAGATCTCTACAGGATGTGCTCTACAGTTTTGCGTTTTAGCAACTTTCGAGCCTTTGTCTATCGTGAGATATAACTTACTCTCTTATTTTGGCGTCGAAAAGTTGTCACTTTTGCAGAAATCAAATAATGTAGTACTACTTAAGCTACGCAAACTGTGAAATTAAGCAAAAGGTGTAGATCTGAATATCTCACATGGGCAAATTATCGGAGGCATGATCATCATCATCATCATCATCTTTCACGTAAGTTCTAGCATTTGTGTATTGTGAGATATAGCTAACTGTCTCATTTTGGCCACAAAAACTGTCATTTTTAATAATAATAATAATTACGAAATAATGTATTACTTCTTAAGCTGCTCATTCCAAAAAAGCTAAGCTAAAGGTATAGATTTGAAGATCTCACAGAGGCCAAATATCGGAGGCTGTAATAGGGGTAACTGTGACTGAGTTTCGAAAACTTTGTTCGTTCGATTTGTGTGCAAGCTCATTTGTTGTTGACAAATAACCTTTATTTTTGGGCCTGATAAGCTATGTAGCTAGTGTAGTAAAAATGGGGTCAAAGATGCTTTTGTTTCCGATTTTGCTGACAACTTGCTCAGAGGGGTTCTTTAACCTGCTGAGTCCAAACACGAAACCCGTTTTTGTAGATTTAACGATGCCTTAGTTCAACAGGCGCTTGCAAATGGTTTTAGGGTGTTTTGGAGCAATCGTCACCCTTGCCCAATCTAGTATTTCGAAACACTGGAGCGAGATTTAATGACTTAGCTCCCTTCACATCCTGCACAGCCACTGGCTCGGAATGTGCAAAGCTCCAGACGATTCTGCCAAAGTAGTTTGGATTGATGAACTCGCATATTCGAAATGCCACCATATAATAATAGGATTTTCTAGATGAGCTTCCTTGAGTAGGTCGTTGCTAGCATACACGTGCTTGGTGGGGTCGGGGGGAGTTTTCATCCCATAGACCTGGAGCTCACCCCCCCCCCAAGAGGGGCCCCTCACCCCCCCCCCCCCCCCCCAGAATCCGGATTTTTCCTTTTCTTTGTGCAAAAAAACCGGAATAATCCGGTGTTCCAGCTGTTCCAGTTGGGCTCACTCCCCCAGAACTTCCCCTCCTGCACATGTCTGGTTGCTAGGCACTATAAGTGGGTGATACTCCGTTAGGCGCACACCTTAAAATTTTTCGCAGTTGACAGAAATGCACTACTCCGGTAGGCGCACACCTTACAATACTGAGGGTTTACTGTAAAACGCACTACTCCGGTAGACGCACACCTAACTAAATTGAAGGTTTATTGCAAACTACTCTACTCCGGGAGGCGCACACCTTACAAATAGTGATTTCTTGTCATAGCTAATATGTAGGAAACTGTTGGCGCCAACGCTTATACTCTTCTGCATTAATAATTAGTAGCCATTAGGTATTATTTAAATTGAACATAATAATAAATAAACTTGGCCGGCAGGCGCATACCTTACAGTATTTTCTTCTTGTCGTTACTAGCACTTTGTGTTTAAGTGAGTGAACTCCTGGCGCTAATACTTACTATTAACAATAATGAAGTAATGTCATTAGGTATTTGTATTTGTATATAATTACATATATAATAACGCCCTAATAAGTTCAATTGCATAGCAAACTGTGTAACCGTGGAATTAGAATTTTAATTGAAGCATTTAAATTTTTTAATTGATTTTTGAAGATTGATGAATTTATACCATGTTAAATTTAAATATTTGAAAATTAATTAATAAATTTTAAAGGCGTAAATCAAAATTCTAATTCCACAATCACACAGTTTAATATTTCCGCACTAATTTGATGTATATATAATTTAGTTTATTTATTATTATGTTCAATGAAAATAATACCTAATGACTACTAATTGTCAATGCAGAAAAATACAAGCGTTTGCGCCAACAGTTTCCTACATATATATTAGCTATGACAAGAAATCACTATTTGTAAGGTGTGCGCCTCCCGGAGTAGAGTAGTTTGCAATAAACCTTCAATTTAGTAAGGTCTGCGTCTAGAGGAGTAGTGCATTTTACAGTAAACCTTCAGTTTTGTAAGGTGTGTGCCTACCGGAGTAGGGCACTTCTGTCAACTGCGAAAAATTGTAAGGTGTGCGCCTAACGGATTATCACCCTATAAGTGCCTACTTTGTGGTTTGAACTGACAGCAGATACAAAAGATACGAGAAACACTCATTTTGAAACTAAGCGGAACTAAGGCCTATTTCTAAACGTTTCGATATTCGCACAGAGAATTTCTTCTCACCTTGTCTGCACAACAGTGCATACTGATCTTGGATTTGACAGATGACTGTGCCGAACCTATTACAAGCTTGGTGGGCGAATGCTGATGAAGCGGCGAATGAAATTGCACAAGTACAGGATCCATGAATTTTTTCCTGATCCGTAAATTTTGTTCTAGGAAATGTGTAGAACCAAGGCATGAACCTGTTATATAATAAAAGAGCAATGAATATAACAAAACCAAATTCACTTGTATTTTACGGAAAAGGACAACAATCTGATACTATGTTCGGATATAAGTTTGCTGGTATAACACGCTAGTTTACCTTGGGAGGCATTTCTTATCATCTGACCAGCTATACCTCCAGGTGTCTGAATTTCTTGGAGCTGTACCGTTTACCAAACTTGCATAACCAAAGAGTATATTTGCGTTTTTTCCGTGGTAGTATGTTAATGCCTGGGGCCAAAGGGACTTTCTAAAAGCATTTACCATTGCTGCATGTAACGCTTGTTAAAAAGCAATTCATAAGCTATGTTCTATATCAATTCTATATTCTATATCAATTCTATATCAACATGAGGTATTGAAGATAAGTTTGGGTACTAAATAGACATGTTTGATGGAGTATGGACCTGGAGACAACTCAACCTAGTTAAAAATGACAAGCCAATTCTTAGAAACTGAGTTATTGTCGGTTCTGTAGTTTCTTGCTGTTAATTACAGAATATTAAAACATTTGATGGCTTGATTCTCATAGGTGGGCCCCCAGATTAAATCAAAGTTTTAGTGACTGTTGCTGTGCAGTTTCCAATTTGATGTCTAAAAGAAAGGTCAAATAATCGTCAACTAAAATACACAATCCTAATGCACAGCACAAATAAAGGGAGACTCAGCAGTGAATGTATAAAAACAAATTACTGTGTTGTAAATACAACGTACAACTGAATATTCATTTAAAATGAAGCTTGGAAAAGTTTAAAAGCACGAATTAATGCAATTGGTTCCTTGGATCTCAATTCAACGCTGTGTCAAAATCACTTGTTACGCGCAATTATTAAGACGAATATTTAATTTAATTTAATTTAAATTTAGTAAGATTAATATTAATCAATATTTCCTCTGATTTTTGAATTTAACTTGCTCCTTGGTAAGTGACTGCACATCACAAGAGATAATTTTATAAAAAGTTTAGAGATGAATTAGTTGATTTACTTTACTTAGTGCTTTAAAGCTTGGTTCTCATTAAAGCTCATTCTCTTTAAAGCTTCTCATTTTACATGAAGAGTCAGTTGTATTTGCATCATTGCATTTGCTTTATTTATACATTCACTGCTGGGGCTCCCTCTATTTGTATTGTTGTGTTGTATGTACTGTGTATTTTGTTGTCTGTTGTTGCTGCTGTGTATGTTGCTGTATTGTTATGTGATATGTGAATTAGAACTGTGTATATGTGTTGCCCCACTACCAAGTTGACTGTATTTTAGGGTTGACCACCATTTGGCCTTTCTATTAGACTTCAAATTGGAAAGTACACAGCAGATTGCGCTATAAATGTATATGCTTTGTATATGCTCAAACACCAATTGATAAAGAATTCACGCTAATATTACAAAAGGTACATTGTGTTGACCTTAGACTATCGAAATTTTCAAGTTGTTTGCCATCAATGAAAACTGAGGGTATTGCATTTTTGTGTAGCTGTCTGCAAATATAGTTCACGTCAGTTCCACGAGTTACTGGTTGGTGAGTTTTGGTAGGTAGCAGCCTGTAACACGCTCGGTCCCCACGAATCCACTGTTCCGGGCAAGATTCAGAACGCTTCGGTGACTTAGATTCTACAAAGCATCGCAGATGGCGTTAACAACTTTGCATTAAAATTTCTGACATTCTACAATTTCAATAAAATACAAAAAACATTTGCAAAGTACAATACCATCACCTCACTGGAACGGAACGTGAAAACGTGAAGTGTTAATCCGTTCTATGTATAGGCTAAATAATTCAGGTTCACCTTAAATAATAACCTCCTGCTGTGTTATGCTTTGCACGAAATGTTTACTTTAGCAAGCCGGTAGCTATCTAGCAGCTGTTGCGACGATCTAGCTATTACAGGGTGGAGACATCCATGATTCGCCAGAAAAACTTATTTCAATTTTACATTATATTCATTTGTCACAAATAAAATTTATTTTATGTTTCGACTGGAAGTCATGCAGCAAGGTCAACCACAGTGAGAAGCGGGTTAAAAACTGTAAGCCGCGTGCACCCATGATCCGCCGGTGCTTGCCCTGCACACACTTGACCAACACTCAAGTACCCGTTTTTATCACATGTATTACCATCATTACAAACCTGTTCTAAAAAGAAGCGAATTTGATACAAAAGTCACAGAACTAGTTTTGTACGTTTACCATAAATGTTTCTGACCATTAGCACTATGGTTTTTTTATTATACTATTCGAGCGAAATTTTGTCTTCATCGTAAATAGAAACGTTTTCGTTCTCAAATTGAGAATGAACACGGCAAAATTTTCAAACAAAACTTTAGTCTAACCGAAATGTGGGATTACCGCAAGGATTTGACCTGAAACCTGACCTAACCAGAACCGCGGATACCTGCTGATAACTGGGACCCACTTCCAACTCTGACGAACACTTTTGTTTTTGATAGGCAGGTTTTATTCGCTGAGATATTCGCTGCATGTGAACTCTTTTCATTTTAAGCAATGTAAAACCTGTGTCAAAGCTGATCTGAGCTCCGTTGATTCGTTCTCTCTTATCCTATTTAGTCTATGCCACAGACAAGCCGAAAAGTACACTTAATGGTCACTTCATAGATACAGCAACTGCATTTACCGTAGCGATATGTCCCAGAAAACGGACGACCAGTTGACGTCACACACACGATACCACCGCTGCAATTGGTCTTTGACAGAGTTGAATCCAGATTACAAATGCTTTGGCAAGATTCTTCGCAGTGTTTGCAGGGTGGCTGATGCATTACACAGAAGCAACTACCATCGCTAATTCCTGTCGTAATCAAATTGTAACTAATCAAATTTTAATCTAAACTACTATGTGACAGCATTTGCGAGGTTTGATATAACTTAAACCTCGATATGGAAAATTGGTCCGGTTTCGTTGCGGGCGAACTAAATAATGAATTACTGTCCGACCCATGAATATCAGTTGTAATAGGCTACATAATTGAATTTAATTTTTCTATCCTAGCCCTCAAACCGCTCTTCCCGTTACATTAACTATCATGTCAGATAAAAGAACCTGCTAGCGGATATCCCAGACCATAACATTGAGTCAAACACAAATCTTCCGACATCGTAGCTGCAGTAAAATAACCATTGCAGTTTGTGTTGAAACGAATATCAAGTTCTTGCAATTTAAAACATTTTCTGTAGGTTAGGTTTTGGAATGAACTGGCAGTATTCGCTGCATCTGAAATATATTTTCAACTGAGCCCAGATCATACACTAGCAATGTCTGTAACGACGGTTAAAACATCTTCGGTAGTAAATTCTAATTTAATCTTTTAATTAGCAGTAGCTAGTTAGTAAATTCTAATTTAATCTTTTAATTAGCAGTAGCCAGTAAGTAAATGTGGCAAAGGTGTAGTGAATTTCCTTTTGCAATTTAGTGCTCAGCGTCACAAAAGATGCAAATCCTGTTATTTTAAGTTCGCTGTTGCAAACCAGATACCATCCGATTGCAAACGGAAAAACATTTGTAACTAACCGAAAGCCCTTAACCTGCTCAGGAAGAGCAACTCACTGCAAGATGAGTTATCAGGAACAATACCTTACTTTAGGCACACTTCATAGCAAACCTTTTCCACTAAAATTTTTGAAAAGAATTAAAAGTTGTATCAGGAAGCAGCTTCATTCTTAAGGTGTATTGCTGTTTAGTGCATACTTGTAGAAATCAAAGGTGGTACATACACGTTGGTAAGTAATGGATCAGTTACCTTTAAAATCAGTCCGCTGAAACAGAAATTTGTTCAAGTTATAATGGAACATAATTTATTCATCAAGCACACAGCAGCAGTTGTATTGAATAAAGGATGAAAAGCGACGGAAGCCTGAAATCACTGAAGCGTTCCTATTTGAACAATAAAATATAGGAGTTAGTAAGTAAGTAAAAAAATTGCATTTGTTTGTACATGGAATTTAACAGCTAAAATACTGATTTCTTACGAAAAATAACACAAAACTATTTTTTCTGAATCTTAAGACTAGCGTAGGTACAATGATGATGGCATTGAGTTCAGAGCAGCATCAGGATGCTGATGTCTCCAAGAGTAATTCGGAACTAAGCAGTTCAAATCTGAGATTATTGCGAATTATAGGAAGCTAAGTCTGAGCAGCTTCTCTAGCAAAGTCAGATCTTGCAGCTTTAGTTATCCACCCTGGTTAGAATTGCAGTACGTAACCGCTGGAAACTTTGGAGTACACATGATCTGAAAAGAGGCTAATGGGTATGTCTAGCGAAGAACATAGTCCCAGTAGATCTCAGCAGATTTCCTGTTCCTAGTACCTCCATGCAGCTGAATAAGTGACAACCGGCTATGTTAGTTCCATAAAATTTTAAAATAGATGTGGCAACATCTGTGCTCTTACCCAATGGTGTCCAAGCCCTAGATCTGTGATAAACTTCGCATACTTTTTGCTTCGACGTGTTGCACATATTAACATAAACCCTTTCAACTTATTTCCCTGTGGCATAGAAGCTCAAGCTCAATCCCTGTTTTGATTCGGTTCCCATGCAGGAACGATATTGTGAAGGGGTAAACAGATTGCATGCAACTTGCATGGCTTTTTGCACACATGGATTGACGCTTCTCGTCTGACTTTAGCACTGTTCAAGATATGCACTCACATCGAGCAGTGAAGCTCTGCGAGAGTGAACTGCCGCTCGTGTCGTGGAGACATATTATATAAACTATATTAAATTTGCAAATATCTAAAGCCGTTCTGCCAAAATGCGTGTAACGTCGATGTAAGACCCAAACCCACTTT
>JASAND010020340.1:0-19376 GCA_030248195.1 Trissonchulus latispiculum
TAAATGAATCTATTTCAAGGAATATTTAATAAATGTCTTGTAAACGTGTAATAAAAATTCTAAAGGACTTTCACCTCTCATTGGTTTTACGTTTAGTAAAGTTACTCCAAAAGCAAAAGGACAAAGAGAGAGTAAAAGGAAATTGGAAAGAAGCAATTGTGTTCAGGTAAAAAATTATAAAATTAATCTAAATGGAAAATGTAAACACTATCTCAATACATAAGTCAATTTATTTCTTAAAATAAAACTCAAAATGCCTTTTTGTAGCACTAGGTGAATTTAAAATTTTATATTTCTGTCAGTAAAGTGTAAGTGTCCGATCACAAAAAATTTAGTTTTTTATCCAAGAAATTTTATTTTTACATGGTTTCATTAAGAAATTACGTAAAAGGAAACGAAAAGAAACTACGTAAAGCTTAGTACTTCGTGCACGTTTTGCTTGTTTGCTGCCTTTCGTGCTGGTCCTATTTATTTCCAGAGACAAGCAGCGAGCATAAAGAACATGTATAGACACACGAGTGAGGTCGTTGTTGAGGATAGACAAACCTCGTTGGCTGAACTGCAGGATTCTGGGCAAACCCCACATTTTGACCCATATTTTGGACCAATGGCCGGATAGTCCCCTGGGGGGGGCCCTCCCAACCCCTGGCCTGCTCCTGCCACCGGGATGCAAACCACGTTTTGGGGCCGCACAGGGGCCGAGGGCCCCGGACCAGGGGTAACCACTTGATGTTGGGCCACATAGTCACAAGTCTGGGTATGTGCTACCGTTCTGCGGCCAAATAGTAGGCATCACCATTTGGATCAGGGGTCGCCGGCCCAGGCATGTACGGATTCGGAATTGGTCCTTGTAGATTCTGCCGGGTTGGATCCCACATGCCCGAACGTTCCAATTCGTGAACAGTAGGATTCTCGTGGACTTGTCTCTCCAAAACGTCATATTGAAATGTCTTGGGTAATTTCAGCGCATACTGGTCCACTTTTTCACGGGACGGGTCAGGAATGCGTCGGACTTGAGGCATGTGGCGCTCCAACCCGGGCTGAGGCCCAGCCATACACGCCCCCTGATACAAATAATAGCCGTACGTATTCGGCCGCAGAGTCAGGTAGGAGGGGCCTCCCTGCCCTGGCTCGCGGACATAAAATTCAGGAGACACCACAGGCGGATTTAGGGTAGCTGGACCCGGGACAACAGGATAAATTTCATCAGGAGATTTTGGAGGGTAAGGTCCCGGAATGCCGACTGGGTCATGAGAGCACGGCGGCACTGGAATGCAATCCTGTGAATCTGATCGGATCATAATTAAATTAGGATCAATTCGGGGACCAGACGTCACTGGGAGGGGAGTCGGCACTGGAATTTGGGACTGGGGAGAGGCATATTCAGAGGGATTATCCTGTGGGACTGAGCCACCCACCGGCTGATTCAAAGGGACAGACTGCGTATAGACTGCTCCGGCATAGCCCAGCGGAATCAGGTGCGTATCATGCGTACCCGTAACGACGCCGGTCAATCCCTGAGAATTTCCTTGGGGGTCCCCCAAATTTTGATTGGGACTCAAGACCCTCTGATAGGCACTGTCGATGAATCGCTCATTGGAGGACTGGGAGGTGGCATTAGGCAAGTCCTGACCAGAAGGAACTGCCAAATTTGGTTCCCCCCCCCGTACCAGCCTGCACAACCGTATCATCTGAGGGAGAGGCAAAGCCCCCTCCCCCCTCCCTCAGGAAGAAGGAAAGTCAGACTGACAAGTATCTGCCGATAAAGGAGCCGGTAATGCAAAACGAGAAACAATTTGAGACCCCACTGCTTGAACAGAAGTTTCTGCAGAATTTTCGTCCGAAATAGCTCCTACAGTACGGACCCGAGTTTCCGATGGGACCGACACACCATAACGCGAAACTAAGTGGGGACCTGCCCCCTCAATATCCTGAACAGTCGTTTCACGCACAATTCGAACAGTTGTAGGGTCGACACCAGCCCACTGAGCCCGAACCTCTGATGCAAGATCTTCTGAAATTTGGGGGGAGGGACTACACTTGTGAGGGGGGGCGACCCCCCCAACCGGCATGGGTGACTGCTCTGTGACTGCAACCATAGGCCCCCAAAAGTTTGATGCAACATAGCAGCATAACCCCCCGCACCTACAGACTGAATATTTGAATTTGGGGCCACCCCCGGTGAGGGCTGACCCAACTGAGCCGAGTAGTGGGAACCGGGAGACTTCCCCCGGCCCACCCCCGAACTGTATGAATTTTGCACAGTTACAACAGATACTTACTGTTACTTACTGTTACTAATAAAGAAGACTTGACTAATGAGTATGCAGGTTCACAATCGGTAGTGTATGCCTACCTCTCCTCCTCGTGCCTAGCTGATAAAACCCTAATTAAACTAAGCGAATTGACACGATACTTTAATCTTGAATTTACACTTAGTTATAAAACAGCATTTTTCATCAAAAAACGTACAAAATTACTCAACAAATATCCAAACTCAACTCAACAAACTGTACCGAAAACAACACCAAAGTCTCAGCTGCCACAATAATAGTTTGGACCCACACACCCAACTGACTGTCACTAACACCCAACCAAGACTGATCACCAGAACTTTTGAATAATTGACTCCATCTTTATAAGCTATCAAAGTAGCTAAGTTTCGAGAATATCTTTATCATTCATGAAATAATTTACAAAATTAGCATCGTTTTCAACGAATATTTCACAACAGCAAATGAAATTAGCAAGTAAGTATGAAAAAAGCTATAAACAACACAGAATAAGTAATACACTATTCAATGTTGGTATGAACGGGGTGGGCCGTTTGCCCGGCTACTAATCCTCGCCCCTATTACTTTTAATATCTTATCGAAAGTGTTTTAGCTGTTGCAATCTATATTAAATCTTTAAAAGAATGAATGCAAGTTTTTTACAATGTTTGTACATCAAATAAAGTCCCAGCAGAGATCGCTTATAGGTAACATCCAATCAGCGGTTTGCACCTATGAAGTTCAACTTTGGCTGAGGGTTTCACTGGTGTCCACCTTCATTAAAATCAGCACAGTTTGTCTGACACTTTTAAGAATGTAGGCAAATAAGGAGTGTCATGACAAGCTGAGCTATTTTCAAGCCCCGATGATGCAAGCGTCCCCTTAAGGTGGTGACACCCTTTGGGCACGGATTGTTGGTTGTCAGCTCAAATCATAATGAAATTTGATGGAACTTTCCAAAAGCCATTACTTTGGCGTTCTGATACCCTCCGTAAAATCTCGTTTCAAAACTTCGACATTTGCGTTTAGGGCAGCTCTTGCCAATTTTGACAGTTTGATTTATAGCTAGGGTTGTTCGGGGGGGCCGGTGGTGGGACCGGCCCCCATTTTATTTTCGGGGGCCGGGCCCAACACTGCCCCGGGGGCCGGTGTCGGTCACGGCCCCCAAACCGGCCCCCATTTCGATTTCATGTGGAAAGCATGAATTTTTCCAATGCTAATGTAGTAAATAAAGGTGTTGGTAGCTATTACTTAATTTTAGTTTTTGGCAAACTATCAGATTTCATCTTATATTAATAGCTTCTTGGATGGAAATACTTTGGAAAAATTATTGTCGAAACAAAGTAGTAAACGGAACTCAGATCTTATCTACCAAGATGCATGGAATGTATAATCTATGTTAGGATCAATTTCTATATTCCCTGACTCTATCCTTCACTCTTAGAGGTTTTTGTGGAAGCTTAGGAAGTTTTGTAGCTTTCTAAGCGATCCTTTCACAGAAAAAGCTCGCTATTTACCCAATCTCATAATTTTAAGTTGCAATGGATTGCACATGCAAAGACGACTATTTTGATACGAGATAATGAAGTGATTATGCTAATTATAGCTGTTACTTAACACTAGCAATTAATATGGAAAGTTGCCATATTTTAAGAAAAACTCATCGCGTTGTATATCATTCGAAAGTTCTTGACGAGGCGAATTTAATGGTGTACAAGTTAATTCAATTAGTTAAGCTGGCCGATGGTTTAGCGGAAAAAAGTAATTTTCCGTAATAGCTATTATAGCTATTCCAATTGGTCGGCTTAGTTCATTTACAACTGAATCCACTACGTCAACAGCTTTCGAATAATATTATGCCAAATGATAGGTTTCGCATAAAATTTTTAAAATTTCGTTGTTAATAATTCTGTGTTAGTTCGCGGCATCAAAGGCTAGCAAAAATATTTGGTCAAAGATTCTATTTCGGGTCTCTTGCGCTTTTCCCCCACCCATAACTTTTGATTTTTTGACCAATAACTTTGAAATTTGGTGTAGGTGCATAATGGAGGCTTATGGATTCAAAAATTTAAAAATTTTAAAAATTTTTAAATAATTTTAAATTTTTGTTTGGACCAAGGGGAACCAAAAAAATTTTTTGAAACAATTTTGCTGAAAACTTGCATATATAGGAGGATTTTCAGGGGCGCTGAGCACGAATCTGCAAACCGTTTTTCGATTCAGCTTTTCGTTAGCTCAGGATGAGCTAAAGTTGTAGGCTTAACATGTAAGCTTATGCTGAGCAAACGAAAATGTGAATCGAAAAACGGCTTTCAGATTCCTGCTCAGAGCCCCAGAAAACCCCCTATGCAAGTTTTCAGCAAAATGTTTTTCAAAAAGTTTTTTGGTTCCCCTTGGTTCCCCTTACCAAATAAAAATTTATAAATTCTAAAAAATTTTTAAATTTTTAAATTTTTAAATTTTTGAATTCATAAGCCTCCATTATGCAGCCACACCAAATTTCAAAGTTATTGGTTAAAAAATCAAACGTTATGGGTGGGGGGAAGGCGCAAGAGACCCTCTACATTCTACGGATAAATGTAGTCTTTTTGAAGTTAACTTTATTCAAGCTCCATCTCGAGTCATACGTTAAAAAGCGCCTAACATGATGTAATTAATACAGATATGTATACAATTTAGGCCTGCATCAAAGAGTAGGCAATAGTAGGATTAAGGACTTGGGCTGAATGGAGAAAGTAATGCAGAGTTTTGCTTCCTGGCCTGGAACGCAAACTCTGGCAGACAGTTTGCTTTTTTACGGGTTTTTCCTAATTCCGAAAGCCAACATTAGCTTAAATTTTGTGTTTTGTGTTGAAATTCACAGTTGCTTTATTCTGAAGGCTAGCGCAGAGATAATGGACTGAAATAGTTAAGCGATACTTAAGCAGACCATGCAATCGAAAGCAACACACAGACCAGGGGCCAGTTTCATAAAAATGTTCTCGAGTTCTTGAGTCTAGTAGCTAAACTACGCTGGAAGTTTTCGAGATCCGCAAGCCGCATTGAAAGACACGCTGAAAAAGTTCTCGAGTTCTCGAGTCAAGTTCTCTGGTCGATTTCGACCAGAGAAAATTTCGCCAGAGACTTACTTGAGAAATTTTTGAAAATCTAAATTTGTAAATTTTTTCTTCCTCTTTCAATAACTTCTATAATTGACTCAATAAATCACCATAAAATTTTCCGTAGATACTTTTACATATAATTTTTAATAGAGAAGAGGCTTTTGTCACTGGAAACAGACTACTAGAAAACTTGAGAACTCCAGAACTCGAGACGGTTTTTTATGAAACTGGCCCCAGGGTTACGGTAGCACTGGTACTTAAAACTGCCGTATGGCTGAGGTAACCGTTTTCTAAGGGGCAACAGAAAAGAGTGTCAGTTACTTTGTGAATAGTCACCGATGTGGGAAAAACTTGTTTGGAAACAAAATGTTTAGGCTTTGAAATTGTTACAATTTCCACATTTCTGCTCCAGCACTGGCCTGGTAATAATCGTAAAATTGTCGTAAAATTTGAAAAATGTCGACTTTTGAGGAAATTACTGTTATTTATTAGGGCAGTTTAGGAGGGAACTGGACAGAAGTGAAGAAACCGCTGAGCGAAACCCTTTATCCTTTTTTACAAATTAATTTTGGTATTTAAGTAAATGTAAAATTAAAACTTACACCTTGAGTATTTTAAATTTTAATTCAATTTCTGACTTTTTGCGTCCACCGTCCACCATCAAACTCATATATATATATATATATATGGATTACCCAAATGCCCAATCCTCTGTTTATTTAATTCTCAGATGGTTACTGGGGAGGAAATAAAAAATTCCAGTTTTGAAGTCTTTATTGGCTCATCATGAATGACCCAAATTCTAAGAAGAATTAATCAAATTTATTCCGTTTTTATTACCAATACCTCCTTTTGGATGGACCGGAAAGTTTATGACCGTTTTCAAACTCTGTTGGGGGGGGGGGCTTCAATTAGAGTAAAGCTTTATTTTATAAAAGGATCTAGGTAATCAGTACGTTAATTAACATTATGTCAGACCATTTTTTGCCGAATCTTACGTAACTCCAAGCAACAAGCCAAAGCATAAGAAAATTTCAACCAATGACGAGTGTTTGCAGATTTCCAGCAACCAATCAGATTCTGCGTAAAACGAGGTCCTCCGAAAAAAAGTTAAGTCATTCATTGCTTCACTTCAAATTCCGATAAGGCATTAGAATGTCGTCTTTCTTCAGAAAATGTGTCCCTATTGCTTATTTTTCTTTCTTTTTCAATGCCGATATTTGATCTAAGTTTTCCACCATCTCGAATTTCTATTCGTAGATTATAGGCCCAATCTTAGTTAAGACTTTGTTTAACCCTGTAATGCCCAAACATTTGGCCCAAGTGGCGATTTTCAAAACCTATCTATTTGCCGGAGCATTCGTCAGTTACTGGTTGGCAGTCTCAGCATTTGCACTTCTTTCCTTCAACAAGTCGACCCCATTTTAGGAAAATAAATGGAGTTTCTATTGATTTCCGCCGGCAATGAAAATTTAGAAATTTCGAGTCCTCATTATCAAGAAAATAGGGTTTGATTTTTGATTTCACAACAAAAAGTAAAAAATCAAAAACAAGTTTTATAAAAATTTTAATGCTTCGAAGATTCATTAACAATTTTCTAAAACCTAATTTTGTTCCAACAAATCGCAGTCCGGAAACATGGAAATAATTATGATATAAAAATTGGACGCATCCATTTTACCAATCCTGAGATTTTTCCGGCGCACTCGAAAAAGTGACAACTTTTCTAATTTCCCATGCTTAGCACACGAGATCTCAACGTTGAGGTGAAGTTACTCAATAACTGTAAGACTTACGACTTTAATTTTAAAACTCATTACAATATGCCGTTAGGAGAATTGCATGTAAAAAGTAGCGAAATCAGAGAATGTCGAAGAAATGACTAAAAATTTGCAATAAAAATTGGACTCTCCATTAAGCCAGTAAGTCGGAAACGATTTAGGGCAGGGCCGATGCAAGCTCTGGTAACGTTTTGAGAGCAGTCGAAAGTTGAAACTCAAAGTTCGTTTCTATTTGTTTCTGATATTATGGTATGTAAGTGTAGCTTAGCAAAACTATATGCTAATTTTTTTTCATGAATTTGCAGAAACATGTTCGAAATTTTACTGTTTATAATATATAATGTAACTAGAGAATGAATTTTTGAGATTTGTACTGACATTTCAATAACTGGGATTAATTGAAAACTAAAGTCTGACCAAAAATTCTTGGAACCGAACTGTGTGCACTTGTCCTGAGTTAACCTTTGAAGTTAGTCTATATAAAGTATATATTTTTAGAAACCTCAGGAGGAGGAAAATCCGGTAAAACCATCATATCCGGTCAATATCCGGTTACCGGATGCCAAATCAATAAAAACGCTTCAGTTTCGGAAAGAGAATGCTAATTAATTCATACTCTAGCATATTGGCCCTTGGCCCAAGACATCTCCGAAAATCCGGTCACATCCAATCCATGTCCGGTAGCCGGATGTCTAGGTCACAAAAACTGTACAGCAAGATGGGTAGGTCGTACAGTTTCGCTGATTAAAGTTTTGGATTCAGCGGGTCGAAATTAGTACAAATACGAAGATTTGTCCAATTTGGACCAAAATTGCGTGATTTATGGTCGTATCCGGTGCGAAAAAACCGGAAAATCGGTTTTTCCGGTCTGGTGCTCGGAATCGCGGATAAAAAATGTTCGATTTTGGCACAATGAATATTTGGAGGCTACCTTCATTTTACCGGCGTCAAAGTAACCGAATATCCGGTCGATTTCCTGTTCTGAGCTTTGAAATTTGAGATTTCATGGGCAGGGGTTTTTTTTGGTTTTCGGATTTGCGTCAACCTTGCGTCCCGCTAAATTTTAGTTGCGTTCCGTTAAGAAATTTTGCGTCCAGACAGAATTCTTGTTTTAGCGTGTTTTCAGTGCAAAAATTGTTTTATTTATAAAAATTTCGATAATTCCTGTAGTGTAACGCTATTTAGACTATTTAGCAAGTACATGCTGCTTAAATGTAATGCACGATTAATAATCCATAATGGAAATGTGTAAAAAGACTTTATTTGGAATCTGTTGCATCTAGCGCATACCTTGAGTAATTTTCGATATTATTGACACACATTATTCCGATATTTCAATGTTAGTTAAAGTAATTAAAATGTTAAAAATTTATGAAATATTTTGGAATATCATTGAGAAGAAAGGTAGCAACAATTAAAGCATACATTCGGTTTCAAAAACTCTGCGAACTACTGATCCTTGATAAAAATGTTGCAAATAAACACCGGGGGGTCGGAGATATTTTGAAATTACGGATTAAATCCGCTGTGGAAATGTTTAAAAAGATTAATTTGGCAACTGTTACATCTATTCGAAACAGTGATGAAGCGTTTGTAAATACTATTAACGCTAGTTACCATAAATTCATCGTGAATTGCTCGTGCATAGGTCTTTTGTATTTGAAAATTTTAGAAAAATGGTAGTCTTGCATTATTTCAAATTGCCATTTTTGTATATATTTTTGCGAAAAAACGTGTTTAGATGGAAGAACCAAACAATTTACAGCTACAAATTTGTTAATTTCGGGGTTCTACTTTACTACTAATCTTGATCTTGCCTGACCTATTGGATAAGAACAATATAAATGCTCACGATTATGCAGCTAGTAAGATCCATATAAAATTTATTGAAGTGAAATTTACGAGTTCGAAAAGATCTGATACGGATGCAGGTGGACAACAACTTAACAAATAACATTGAGTAACATTGAGGCATGACCTTGTACCTTGGCATTCCATGACAAAGTGAGAAACAGTGGGGGTCTGGGGGCGGAGCACCCATGACCAGAAGAAATTTTTGGAAAAAACGGAAAAATTGGTACTGGAAACCTTTAAAGTTTTTACTCTTACAAAAGTGAGTTTTCTCACGAAATAATATTGCGTCTAGCTTGCGTCCCGTCAAAAATTTCATTGCGTCTAGATAAGAAACTTTGCGTCCAGACGCACATCTGGACCCAAAAAACCCTGTTCATGGGCTATTATCTCAGTATCCGGTTGGTTCGGAAGTCAAATTATTTCATTAAAATGACATTTCATCTATCCCTAACAAGCATCAACCTCAAATTACTTCATATCTGCTGTAATTTTTGAATGATAGCATTCTAAAAGTGGGCTGATTTTGCTGGTTTTGTCTAATTGTTAAACCGGATATGAGATTTGATCCGATACGCTTAGCTTTGTCGCATGCAATATAAGTTATTTTTGAACCATTTTTAAAACTCCATCATTCAAAAGTTACAGCAGATATGAAGTGAATTGAGGTTGATGCTTGTTAGGGATATACGAAATATCACTTTAATGAAATAATTTGAGTTCTGGACCAACCAGATACCGAGATAATAGCCCATGAAATATCAAATTTCAAAGCTCAGAACCGGAAATCGACCGGATATTCGAATACTTTGACACAGGTAAAATGAAGGTAGCCTCCCAAATATTCATTGTGCCAAAAACGATTATTTTTATCCGCGATTCCGAGCACCAGACCGGAAAAACCGATTTTTCCGGTTTTTTCGCACCGGATACGACCATAAATCACGCAATTTTGGTCCAAATTGGACAAAACTTCGTATTTAGACTAATTTGGACCCACTGAATCCAAAACCTTAATCAGCGAAACTGTACGACCTACCCATCTTGCTGTACAGTTTTTGTGACCTAGACATCCGGTTAACGGACATGGACCGGATGTGACCGAATTTTCGGAGATGTCTTGGGCCAAGGACCAATATGCTGGAGTATGAATTAATTAGCATTCTCTTTCCAAATCTGCAGCATTTTTATCGATTTGGCATCCGGTAACCGAATATAGACCGGATATGATGGTTTTACCGGATTCTCCTCCTCCTGAGGTTTCTAAAAATATATACTGTATGTAGACTAACTTCAAAGGTTAACTCGGGACAAGAGCTCACAGCTCGGTTCCAAGAATTTTTGGTCAGACTATAGTGATATTAAGGAAATGTCTCCTAAGAATTCCTAAAAGTCATAAATCTGAAAAGTTTTTCAGCTTTTGGGTGGCGCCACCGCTAGGACCCCCACACATTTGGGCATTCTCCAAACATTTTTCTAATCAAACTAATTAACTAATTAATAGAATCTAATCTAATCAAACTTATTGAGCCCAGAAAATTGTCAATCCAGCAATGACCAGCGATCAGTACAGCGACTGGAACTATCTCAACACATCTGCTGCTATGGCCTATGGTGGCATTAATCAGTTGTATGGAGGGACTTCCTATTTCTTCGACCGTTATCCAGGAAATCTTCCTCCTGCTAGTACGCGACTGAGCCGTGTTGGTGAGTCAAACCGGTTTTTTCATAGCTAATTTGCATATTTTATGGTAGCTTGAATGGTTACAAAGGTTATTTGGCTCCCAACTGTGCCGGGAGTGGGGACCACGACATTAATTTGACATTTTTGACGGCCTATTGCACTCACTTTAAGACAAGTCCGGTTTTGACTTGCTTGGGGGGCCTTCTTGCGCAAAATGTCAACCTTGCGACAGATTTAATTCACTTATGTCCCCATGGAATAACAAATGTTACAGACTACAATGTCCTTGAAAATAAGAAAACAATTTAAGCAGAAGCACAATAACATTTTCAGTCCAGTCTAAGGGCCTTTTCGCGTGCGAGTTAAACGAGTATATAGTAAACATTACTAGAAAAAGAACAAAATCAAGATTAAATTGCCTTCAATTTTGAAACCCAATAATTTAATGATTATTAGTTTAGCTTTTAACTGTTATTAGAACACTACAACAAATTGTAGCTGTTAAACGTAGGTTTTTTCCTATTGCTAACTGAAAACGTTGCATTTCTAATTATCGGAGTGAAATTGGGTACTGGATTTAGACGATTTAGCTTAGGAGAAATAGGTCGCGCCCAGAGTTGGAAGCGGGTACCGTTTTGGCGGCCCGCCCCGCCCCGCTACCCGCACGCTGGTACCCGCCCCGCCCCGCCCTGCGGCCCGCGGCCCGCAGCCAACTGGTACCCGCAAGATACCCGCAAAATTTTTCGAATCGTATACGATTACAATGTTGTTAAATTTATTAAAAACTGTCAATAATTAAAAATAAACTTTGCATTAAAGCTTCCGGATTGCTGGATTGCGGGTTGCTTGAGATGGATTTTTAAATTTTTCGAAAACGTTTTGGTACTTTTTCGGCAAACTTCGGCAAGTTGGATTAATTTCCATGGAATTTCCATGGAAATTAATCCAACTTGCCGAAGTTTGCCGAAAAAGTACCAAAACGTTTTCGAAAAGTTTAAAAATTTAAGCTAACTGATACGTTTAATTAGAGATGCACCTGGACTTGGCTCCCAATGTCAGTCTCGGTGGTTCAGCCCGATGCCGACCGGGACCAGAATTTTGTACTTTTTGGCAATTTTTCGCCAAAAGTTTGGAAGTTTAAAAGTCAAAATTAAGTTTTAATTGGTAGATATGTATTATATTAGTTATTAGTTATGTTATTATATTAGTCATCGATTTGAATGAAAGCACTAGTAATTGTGTCGATATATACTTGAAATTATAGCAAAATCTTATTCTCTTATTTAGACCCACAGTTTTCAGGCCCCGGTCTCGGACCCGGCCCGGTGCATCTCTACAAGAAATTAATGTTGCGCTCATGTAGTCTCGAAAAATACCCATGTTACAAGGCTAAAGTAGTAAGGACTAGTCTATTTAAATCTCAACGTTTTTAAAAATGATCAAATCTGTAATTTGCTGAAAATTATGTTCACTGCTTCGAAAACGCATTTAGCCTGGTGTTGGCCGGATTTTTCGTCGGCCAAGCCAATTGGCCTGGCCGGACTTTGGTCGTTGGTCGGCCAACGGCCAATTGGCCGTTGGCAGGCCAACGGCGATTGGCCGGCCAACAGCCAACAGCCAACGGCCAACGGCCAACGGCCAATGACTGGCCAACGGGCGGCCAACGTGCAGTTTTCAAACCCAGATATAAATTTTTTCTGTAAACCCCGAAATATTGCTAAAATTTTGCTGTTCTTCTTTATTTTAAATGGATAAAGCTGGAGCCAATTGTTGAGCAAATTTTTGGATGACGGCCGACGGCCAACTCGTTGCTTGAGTGTTGGCCGGCCGTTGGTCGAACCGGCAAACACCCAGCACTATTGAATGGTAGAAATTTTGATAATTTTTGAATTTTGTATTTTATAATTTGAATAGTGATAATTTTCCGACAAGCAATAGCAATTAATATTTAGTTTGTTCTAAATGTAAGTTAAAATATGCTATCTTGGATTTTCTAAAAAGTTATGCCCTTCTGCATACAGGTAAGTCTGAAGCCTTTCACACTTATTTGTTTGAATTTGAAAAATTATAAGTTGTCCGACTAGAAGTTTTGTTTCTGTTACAACCCACGGATAGCCATATAGTCATCAGGACTTTTCTAGAATAACATTTGTTTGAAAATTTTTTGAGCAAGCATTCCCAGTTTCGAAAAATTTTTTAAAGGGTTGCAGAGTAACCTTCTATACCATCCACTGAACGCCACTAAAGGAACATATGTAGAGCTGGGGCCGGTTCCACTAGAACCGGTTGGAACCGGAACCGGAACCGGAACCGAACCGGAAGGATTTTTAGAACCGGAACCGGAACCGGTAGAATTTGGAACCGGCCGGTTCCAGGCTCAAAAATTGAGCTTGAACTAATGTTTTTCCAAAATGTCAAATTTGGAATAGTTGGATTTTGGGCCAGCAGCATTCGATTCTGATTCATGAGTCTCTTGTCTCTGAAGCTGAAGCTGGAACTGCGTTGGCACGAATGTAGAATCATTAGCAAATTTTATAATTCGAAATCGGCGATTGCTACATACCAATATTCGAATAGTTATTTACATTTCAAGAATACTTAACGATTAGCTCGATGAACGAATATTCTAAATATTTGTTTATTCTCACTTAGTTAATTGCTTTAATATTAATACGGAAGATTTTTGTATTTGTTGCAGGATTTCGACTCAAGCTAAACTGAATCTAGAATGACCAAAATGTATTGATACTGATGGTAGTTACGTGCAGCAAACTTTGAACGACAGTAAATTTATTCAATTTTTGGACTTCAACGATAATTTTTAAATCATGTTAAAGCTTGTTTACATTTAATAATTTTAAAGTTACTACAAGTTTGCAGAGTACGGCAGTGTCACATCAAATGTTTCATTTTTGACTTTCAAATTTCAAAGAATCAAATTTCTTGACGTGTGGGAAGCAAAGGAAAAGCGATCACAGCTCACACTGCAAAAAACGCTTACCGAGGGCTATTTGTTCTGAAATTGCTTAATGAAGAAAAAAGCTCAATATTTTGAAAAAATGTAAACATTGTCCGAATTTCGCTAAAAGCTTCAAGCTTGGACGCTTATATTTCTCCCGAACAAAATTTAACAAACACAAATATTTAAAATTTCTCTGAACAGTTTTCTCAAAAATGTGTGCGTAAAGACGCTTCTTAATTGCTGGGATGAGTTGAGAGGAATCCGTGTTCATAAGAATCTAGCCGCCATGTTCAAAATTTCGTATCTTCGTTGCTGTGCTTAGGCAGAGATGCTGCTGAGCCGAGAGACCAAACTCGAAAAAAAACCAAACCAAACCAAAATCAAACAAACAGTGAAATCCAATTTTCCTTATTATCACTTAAACCGCAAGGAATCGAAGAATACTTTGAAGAGTAAAGTTGTAAGTTTTGGTGAGAACATTCGAATGAATATAAGTTTGTAATAGTTTTATTTTAATTAATTTCGTTACTTTTGCTTCCAAAACGCAGCTTCTTTTAAAACGCCTTCAATTATATATTCTTTGGACATAAGCTGGACTCAAAAACATTATCTCCGAAGAACAATTTAAATTTTGCAGGAGCAGAAACATTTGAAATCTGCTAGTACCCCTTTTCCTATTTTTCAGGAACTTCGGTTTCTGGCACAAAATTCGTAAGTGAAGGTGCATAAATAGAGACGTTGGCATAACTAATCTGTTGTTAGGAACTAAATACCTACATAGAGGTGTGTCTGTGTGAAAGAGCACTAAATTAAATTTTAATATTTCCTTTTTTTCAAATATCTTAACTGCATTTAAAATTTCTAGAAACATCCGTCGGAAGCGACTGTAGTTCTTAAAAAAAATTTAAAACTAAGCTTTCAGCAATTCTTATAATTTCTTGAAATGTTTTCCTGCTTTTAAGATTTCTTTGGGTTGGTAGGCGCTCTTGGTATACCGCGCTGTTTGTTCATTTTTTAAATCCATAATTTCAGGTTATACCATACAGGTATCATAAACATTTTGATACTCAGCACCATTGAACAGTCAACTGTCGAAACAATTTTGTATCTTTTGACAAAAGCAAATATTAAAAGTTTCAATGTATGTAGGGTATGGTAGGTTACATGGTGTCCAAAAATGTTCCACAGTAACAAATCAAAATTAATTCAAAACATTAAGAAAACTGTAGTCCAGTTGCTTGATATGTTTAATCCAATTGATTTATACTATTGCTTCTTCATTTTGATTGTATAAGCCCTATAGGGGCCTACAACAAATGTTAAATAACAAAGAAAATTATCACTTCAAATTTTGTACTTGGAACCGGGAACCGGAAGCTAGAACCGGAACCGGAACCGGAACCGGTACCCTAGAACCGGAACCGGAACCGGTTTCGAAAATTGGAACCGGCCCCAGCTCTAAACATATGCTTACAATAAAATTTAAGGAATTTAAGATTTGCGTGTAGCATAACAGAAAAGTATAACAAAAACGGCACGTAAAGCAAACTGTGTGCTGAAAAATTAAGTTTATTTGCTAACTGAAAGCAAAAAATGCAAGTAGAGATCTCGATCAATGTACAGCATATGTATACATGCTGTAGGATCACAACATGGCAACACAACATAGCTTATGATTACGTTTATGGATATAACCAGATAGAACAAGTTTAATCAAGGGCCCATATGTGCTGAAAATAGTAGTCGTGGAGAAGGACACCCAGCCAAAATTACCGAATTTTTTGAAATCACTAACAAGAATTCTATTTTTTCCGAACACTTTACGGAAATGTGTTAAAATTTTAGTGAATATATCAACAAGAGATACCTGCAACTACCCGCGCGGGTAGCCTGCGGGTAGCAAATTTTCTATTACCCGCGGGTACCCGTGGGTACCCGCTACCCACTTCCAACTCTGGTCGCGCCTCAATGCCGCGCTGATGCACAGCTAAATTTAATCATGCAATGGGTAATATCCCATACCAAGGGCCGATTTCATCATTAGTCACAAGTTCACAAGCCACAACTTGTGAACTTGTGACTAGTGGCCACAAGTTACCCAAAACTGAGTTTCATCAAAATTTGCAGACAACTTGTGGCCACAAGTCACAAGCCACAAGCAAATGACAGGCAAGCACGCTGAAATGACGTCAGAGCTCGCAAGTTCAGGAAAATACTTGTGGGGTAAGAAGAGGCCAAAATTGGAGCAATGTGAAACCAAAGAACTGCTGTAAACAAAAATAATAATTCAAGAATTATGCAGCGAACGGAAGACTTTTCGAAAGTTAAATTACTCAGTAATTAAATACGTAAATAGAAAATTAAGAAATGGATAAGTAAATTAAGTAAAGAATTACTCTATTTAGATACACGAATGAAAATTGTATAAATCAGCGTAAATAATCAGTTTAATACATTGAAAAAGTTTCAAATTTATACCAAAATTTGGCGCTGCAAATTTCAGTAAAATGTAGGTAATTTCATTTGTTAATTGTTCCACTTTCGAGAAAGTGTCGTCGTCCTTCAGTAAACGAGTAAATTCATTACTAATTTTTTATTAATTAAAATTTGAGTGCCACAAGTGATACTTTGACTTGTGGGATTTAGCAGCTGTTTGCAGGGACTTGTGAACTTGTGACTTGTGGCTTGTGGCTTGATGAAACCGAAACTGGAAAATCAACTTGTGGGCAACTTGTCACAAGCAGGGACTTTGTTTGTGACTTGTGGCTTGTTGTGACTAATCGCTGATGAAACCAAAACTGCTTGTGGCTTGTAAACTTGTGAACTTGTGACTAATGATGGTATAGGCCCCATATATTCAGCAAATTGTAAATTTCCATAGTCAGTAAATTGTGTAAATATTTTTAGACAAAGACTTCAGCGAAAAGTCAGCCATTCAACGTTTGGTCACATCCTTGGATCAAATCGACAAAGATTGTGAGATTTATCAAACCTGGCTTGACGAGGATAAACAGAAACTTAATCCGGCTAATCCTGCCTACCATTTGACGCGCACTTTCGACAAAAGCGGAAAACTGGTTGCAAACGAAGCCATCTACCAGTTGCTTCGAGAATGCAGCGGTCGAGCCTATCAAAGTCGTGAAATGCTGACAAAAATTGTGCAACATTGCAGAATCAGTGATAGCAAGATCACCACCTCTAACGATCTGGCAACTCAGGCGAGGGCTGCTTTAAACGATGAATTGACAGCCGCCTTGGGAACGCTGAAAACCATTGCGACGTTTGGGGTGAATTATGGCAATAGGAGGATGGATGTCGGTCGAAGACTGCTCGTAAATCCTAACCTCGTCGATGGGGAAAGGTTATTGGCAGTGGAAGATCGACTCGCGATTCTGGAGCTTCGACATTTTGTGGAGGTCCTGATCAATCAGTATGACGGAATCAAGGCTGTCTGGATCAATAATAAGGAGTTGATCACAACGTTGAAGGACGACGACGTTACTGATGAGTAACTTTGCTGAGGCAGTATATTGATTGATGATTGACTGATTGACAGTGCTAAAATTGATGCAGTAAACGCTGAGGCCTGTTGCATGAAAGTTATTACTAATAAATTATTAGTAAAAAGGTAAAGTGACCCCTGGAGAGAACTCCAACCTACAGAAGGTTATAGGGTGCCGGTGCTTATCTCCGGATTCACAGCCCGAAGCCAGGAGCGACAACTCTAATGTTGACTACATCTGTGGAAGGGGGGCCAGCCCTTCATTAGGCATTACGCCAGAACACAGACTCCTGTTACCTTCCCACAGCAGTGGTACCCATTTACCGACCAGTTAAGGATAGACAGCTGATAGTTAAGGATAGACAAATTATTAGTGATTAGTTGATTAGTGTAGCAATATTACTGGAAATAACCAAAGTTGGACCGAACCAGAAGGATCATATATACATGTCGTTTTAAGCTTTTGCGATGGATGCTCTCACAAATTGTGTACTCAAAGCTGGGGTACAAATAAAAATTGAGCTGCGCCAGAAAATCTGAAAATTTTCCCATTTTCGTTGATATTTGTGATACTCAACCGAAGTAATTGAGTTCGCAAAAATTATTAAACGTCTTAGACATTTTTAGACTAGTTATGTATGTCATTTCTGCACTATATAATCACCGAATCACTGATAACTTATTATTAATAACCTTTATGCAACTAGTGTAGCCTGTTGGACAATTCTTCTGCAGACTTGTGCACAACTTTTCAACACTCAACCGATTGAGCACAAATTTGGTATGGGATCATTTTCTGGAAATTTATTGTATCTTGGAAAGTTCAGTTTACCTGACAAATACAAAGTCCACTTTTAATCTGTCGTCTTATTATTTTGATCTAAGCTTATATTTTAGCTTTAGCTTTAAACTTGCATGGGGAAACGAAAGTTCAAAGCGAAATATGGATTTCAGATTTATAATCAGTGTTCTTTGAAACTCAAACATACAATACATATTTTAGCAGATTCGCTAAAAACATTTTGTAGCCTCCCTTGGTCCCTCCATTAAATGACTAAAAAATTTTAAATGTTCAAATTTTGTTATTGATTTAGAACAACTGTGTTCAAATGCGACCATACCAAATTTGCACTCAATTAATTAAATTTTACTAAAGTTGTACGAAATAGTGTACGTCAACGGAAGAATCACAGCCTATTACTTTTATGTCTTATCGAACGTGTTTTAGCTCTTGCAATCTGTATTAAATTTTAAATTGAAATTTTTTAAAGTTAATTTAATTTAATTTAAATTTATATTTAAATTAAATCTTTAAAAGAATGAATGCAATTTTTTTCAATATTTGTACATACAATAAAGTTCCAGCACAGGTCGCTTATGCTTAACATCCAATCAGCAGTTTGCACCAATGAAGTCCAACTTTGGCTAAGGGTTTCACTGGTGTCCACCTTCTTTGAAATCAGCACAGTTTGTCTGACACTTTTAGTGGTGCAGGCAGACAAATAATGAATGTCATAACAAGCTGAGCAATTTGCAAGTCCCGATGATGCAAGCGCCCCCTTAAGGTGGTAACACCTTTTGGGCACGGATTGTTGGTTGTCGGCTCAAATCATGATGAAATTTGATGAAACTTTCCAAACGCCATCACTTTAGCGTTCTGATACCCTCCGCAAAATTTCGTTTCAAAACTTCAACATTTGCGTTTAGGGCAGTTTTTGCCAATTTTTGACAGTTTGATAAAGATGCACAGTTATAGCTACATGCATTCGAAGGATCTAGCTGTGCTTTATAGGTTTGCTTCTTGAATAAACTTTCAAGCTTTTCTCTAATCGTGAGCTATAGCTAACTTTCTTATCTTGAAGTCGAACAGTTATTTCTGCAGAAATCAAATAACGTATTACAACTTCAGCTACGCAAGCCATAACATTTAAATTAAAGGTGTCGATTCGAAGGTCTCACTGGCCAATTATCGGAGGCACGGTCATTTTCCAACCGCTATGCCGTAGGCTGCTATCATACAAAATGCAGTTTTTGCAAAAACGTGACCAATTGGGAGAATTTACTATGCTCTCTAGGCGCCTGCCACCTAGCACATGTGTTCTACGCAGAAATACCCGAGACTCTTTTTAGTTGCCCCGATTGTTGCTGTCCAGTTAAAGTAGTCGTTTGCCAAAGTTGCGAAAAATAGGCAAATGTAATGAAGTGAGCAAGATCAAAACTCT